>CM064515.1:5214866-5364146 GCA_032716605.1 Paralithodes platypus | reverse complement strand
CCTGGGACCCTGAAGACACGCCAACACACACTTTAAGCCATATTTATTCCAGCTTCAAAAAACCATTGCAGCCGGTAAGGGGCACCTCCTAAAAAAATCTTCTAAGCCACCCTTCCTCGCTATCGACTAGCCAACGTCCACAGGGTCTTTTCTCCCTCGGAGGCCCGTTATCGTGGGAACACCCCTGATCCATCCACTGTGTTCTGATTGTATTAGACATTGTTTGTGTTAACTGCAGTAATTATCACGGTTAATAGAATGTGCCTTATTCGCCTATGCACAGTATGTATATACTAATGTTATTTAAAAGCTCTTTAAATGTGCTAATATTGGTTGCTCAAAAAAAAAAAAACTCTATGTCCACTGTATTCCATCGAATCTAATAAGGAATCTCAAAACAAAATGGGACCTCACCTATATTCTCTCTGTTCAGTAAATTCATATGCAAGGTCGCCCATTTGGTACGTACTGGGAATATATAAACACTGGGCTCTTTCTATTGGACTAGGTATGCACGGCAACAAGCAACAAACGGGAAAACGCTCGAATCTCCAACCCTTATCTATTAAACACAGGCAACAAAAACCCACCCTAAACCGTTCAAGAGTCCTGGCCTTGGGGACAACGAGGTATCCTATGACTCGGTTACAGGGGTGCACGCACTAATAGACTGCTGGATAGTACAAGGCCAGGCTATATAAAAAGATCACACCAATTTAAAGTTGACTTAAAGCTTCAAGGAAAAGATAAGATAACGGGAAATGAATAAATTGCAGAAACAATTTAATAACAAACTAGAAGAAAAGTTTACATTTTAACGCGTTACGTTAAATTAATTGACAACTAAATACAACCCCTGCGTGAAATGAAAGAAAAGGTGACAAAGCCAAACGAGGTGTGGTGGAGTGGTCTTGCCACTGGTCTTCTGGTAATCCAAAGGTTCCAGGGTTTCAAATCCCGATGTAATCAATGGGGGAAGATATTATTGGGATGGGAACTTTGTGGCTTTTGGACCTAGCTACTCAGTGCATTACCAACCAAGGCCCACCGAAAAAAACAACCGTCAATAAAATAACCCTCATGTTCCCTGATTAAATAGCAGTCGTATGAATATATCCCATATTCAAAATACTGCTATAGGGGTGCAATGCCTGTGTGAGTTATATGCCAACAGGTGGCGGTTGTGTGTTGTGTGTAAAGTGTGAGAGTCCGAGTGTAGGGGGTGAGACAGTGAAGCACGGGAACGACATGGCTTCAGAGGGGATGGGGGTTCATTTCGGGGCACATGAAGTGAGCACCGTGCTGCATACAGTGAAGGCCAAAGATGGCCAGGTGCTCTTGTGTACTCTACGGTTTGCCTTCACCATTGTCTCACTGCCCTAGACTGGACACAAGAACCTCACGGTGCATTCACCTGTTCATTGTTAAAAGCGGTTGAATGTTTTAAGGCCTCTCAGCCTTATGACCGAGAGGAAGAGTGAGTTGGAATATAGAAACAAAAAAAAAAAAAAAAAAAAAAAGTCCGGCCAAAAAACATTCGGTACAGGTAGACAAGATGCGTGGGTCCTCTAATACTGCTATGCGGATACTGTAGGATCTGATGCCTTAGCCAAGAGAAAGTACGGTACGGAATTTAGGGAAAACTCTTTTTAACTCATAAGCAGGAAATAACATACTAGTCGATAGGACACTACAGTGTAATAATGGCATAGGTATAATTAAATAAAGGCAAGCACCTCGCAACATAAAAAACCACATACAGGTGTGCTTCTCACTCTTTAGTCAGGCAAAGCCTGCCCGTGACAGAGTCTTCTAAGCTACCACCCTGACTCACAATGCTCCACAAAAAACGGTAAAACTGTGGGGCACACTAATAACAAGCATAAAGATATTGATTAAAACCCCTAGCTGTTAAATCTGCCAGGTGGCAGAGGTCTAGCCCGGGGAAGGATATAGGCCTTCGGATACACGGGGCTGAGCCACCTGCTCTAGACTAGGGACGTTCCAAAAGTATGTGCGCCAAATTACTCTAAATTGAAAGGGTGCTCTCTTGAGAGACTCAGATTGCAAGTACTCTGACTCTCTCCTGGCGACCCTAAAACAAAAGCAAGGACGTTGCTATGCGCCAGGTGCTGAGTGGACTAGGCCAACGCGGCCCTCACACAACACAACACTGGACCACACAGGGAAACAGACAAGAAAATGACCCCAGACTACCACTGGGGTATATCCTAGTAAAGTCGTGCGGCGTCCACAGGACTCGCACCATGCAGCAGACTTAAAGATTAAAGGATCGCACCAAAAACGCATCCCCTCGGTTCTAGCCCCTGCTAACTGACACAAGAACACACCTAGCAAGCATGACAACCACCAAATATTGAGACAAAACCAAAAAAGCTTTCCTAGGTATCTCATTAACAATTAATCTCTGCATAAGGCCCAAAAATCCCTAATCTAGTTATCTGAGAGCTTCGTCGTTAATACAACAATATATATAAGGTCTATCAAGGGGATGGGATACATTAAATAGATTGGTGAAGTAGTGGAAGGAAGGTTATACCCCCCCCAAAGTAAGAGAGAAAGTTTTCTAAGTGGGGTTT
Organism: Paralithodes platypus; assembly: GCA_032716605.1. Classification (NCBI taxonomy): domain Eukaryota; kingdom Metazoa; phylum Arthropoda; class Malacostraca; order Decapoda; family Lithodidae; genus Paralithodes; species Paralithodes platypus. The sequence continues at coordinate 5,361,546 of CM064515.1, read as the reverse complement.
GAGAGGGATAGATAATCAAGGGGGTCCGAAGGGTACGACGAGTTGAGGTGAGCTCTGAGTCTTGAATCTGTATGGACCCCACCACAAGGCATGCAAAATACATCCAGGTCCTTGGCAAACACTCAACACAGTTGACTGGGGTCAAAATCCTCTACCCCGTGCTTGTGAGCTCGCAAAACTAAGCCCTAACGTTGGCAATCAAAAATGTATGTGTGGCAACTATCAGGCTCGTCCCAAGCTGGCAAGCGACAGCAAAACATCCCCCAAGCCGGTCTCTCTCTCCCGCTCCGTCTCCGGCCCGCCCTCACTAGACTTACATCCCTTTATATTATTATAAATGAAATAACTCAACTATCGAGAATAAAATATTACTAAGATGCGTTGGTTAAGAACTAAGGGCAAAAACGCTTACAAGCTGTGCAAATAAGCGCAGGAAGATCCCAGGACAATTAGGTTCCATTGTCGTAGGATATATACTAAGGAAAAGCCGGTCCGGCCCGGCTGCCGGCAGCCGAGTTTCTAAACGGCTGGGCAGCCGACGCGCGCGCATTAGCCCGCACGTGGCTACTATGGCAGAAGCTGTCACAATATACAGTATATACAGACTATCAAGTATTGTATTATATTCTTTATACTTGATATCCTCCACTGCATAATATGTTATCTGTGTTTAATATATGTATAATTGTATTACGGTGTATTATGACAGTTATACAGTATCCTAGTTTGATGTTTTCCTAAGTTGCCGTAGTCTCTCTCCAGTGCCTCAGCGGGTGTTATGTGTGGATTCAATCTTGATGGGTGTTTCTGCACCCTGGTTGCGAGACTTCGGGCATCTCATATTAATAATAATTAATAATAATAATAATAAATATATCTTTATATCATTATATAATATAGCGCGATAGATGTATATGAAATTATATATATATCATATGTATAAACAGAAAAGAGATATATAGTGCAGAGGGACGAAAACAAACGTTGTGGGAAAAATATAAAATGGTTCTGTGGGCTCAAGATATAGTTTGTGGGCCCAATATAAATGGGTTTTCTGTGGCTCAAGATATAGTTTGTGGGCCCAATTAAATGGTCTGTGGCTCCAAGATATAGTTTGTGGGCCCCAATTGCGGCCCAATATAAATGGTCTGTGGCTCAAGATATAGTTTTAGATCATGCTTGATGGCCCAAGTCCAAAAAATTGCACCTAAAAGACTGAGCTGAAGTATGTTTTTTTTTTTTTTTTTGTAAGAGACAATGTACGGAGGATCCGGAAGGAAAAAACACAGATAAAACAAAAAGGTCCATGTGCCTAAAGGCATCCTCCATTACATAAAATGTTTTGTAACAACTGGATTTTAAACATTTGTAGATTGTCAGTTCTTGGAAAGCAATTCGAGGGAAGTGGAAGTTCAAAAGCGTAGTAGCTCTGGGGATAAATAAAATTCTGATAAGCAGAAGTTCTGCATTGTTGGAGGAGAAAAGTGTAAAATCATGGGTCGGCTCCCAGCTGCCCTAGAGTTCTACGGGGAAAAAGATGTGGAGAGGCGGCACAAATTGAAGCAAGTTCCTCGGAACAATTGCTGTGAAAATATCTGTAGAATAATGCAAGGGATGCAACAGTTTCTTCGTATGGAATAAATCGTAGGAAGGTCCTGTGTGATTGCAGGCGTTATTGATTAATCTAATAGCTTAATTTTGAATTTTGTCCAACTGCCTCAACGCTAACCAACTCCCACTTCCACCCCACAGAGGTGAAAACAGTAATCCATCTGCAGAACGCAGATGGACTTTATATATTACGGACAACTGCTCGACCCCCAAGGTGAAAAATTCTCGAACTCTGTACAGGAGGTCGCAAGTTTTTTTTAGAGGGCCATTGCTTAGCAAGCTGCTTCTAATCATAATGATGTCCAGCTCAAGGTATGTAGTTAATGTCTACACCGAGGAATGTCAATACTAGGGGAAGTGGAATATTGACATCATTAACAAAATATATGGGAGTCAGTGAGATTCTGTCGGTTAGAAAATTGAATGTATTTGGTTTTTCGGTGCATTAAAGGAAACTAGGCACTTCTTTTGTCCCCCATCCATTAAATTCTAGAAAGGTCCTGGTGCAGAGCAAATTGCAGTGTTTATTTTTGCATTATAAGATCGGGTTGGCGAGAAAGAATTGGTAAATGTGAAGGAATCTGTTGATTTGAGTGTTTGAGTCATCTGCGGAGGAATGTATTGGGATTATGAGTGGTAGATATGAGATCATTGATATGAATGAGGAAACGGAACAGATTGGGGCCAAAACTGACCCTGGGGAACACCAGCAGTTATTGAGTGAAATTGAGAATAAAGGCCATCTACCATTACACATATTTTTCTGTTATGAAGATAAGAAGAAATTAGTGGAACTAATGTTGCGTATTGTTGCGAAATTTAGAAAGGTTTGTGGCTCAAGATGTCTTATTAGACATTCTTTATGCCAAATCAGGAATGCAATTATACAACTAAGCTCAACTTACGCTGGTTGTACATAAACATTTAACACATTTATTCATGCAAAATGCTTAATAAAGTTTAAAAAGTATGCTGCACTTTGTTGCAGGTAATTACAAAAAAATTGTGGCTCAAGATGTCTTCGTTCTTTATATAAATAAAAGATCGAAACTCAACTATGCGGAGTCTACTTAAAAAGGATTAACATTTATTCATGCCATATGCTTAATAATTTATAAAAAAAAAAAAATCAAGAAAAAGGAGAATATATGTTAAAAATATGCCAATAAGATATTTGCAAAGACAATAGGAAGAATTATGTTAAAATTATGCCAAATGCATTTCTCCACTGTCGTGGATCCTCAGTGGCTAGTGTTTACTATGCGGTGTCTAAGGCAGGACTGAGGGACCGAGGCAAAAGTCCCCACTGCTGAGATTTATGGTATACTACCGCCCTCTTTTGCCTTGGAAGGATATTAACCAGATATCCAAGCGAGACTGAATGGTTTGAACCCGCGAAGAAATCATTTCTTGAGACAGACATGAGGCGAATTACTTATTTCTTCAACTCTGGTTTAAATTTCTTTATGAAATATTGTTCTTTCTCCTTTCTTATTTTCTCATCATCTGTTTTTACTTTATAGAAGGGCATTATTAGGAAAGGTAATTTACTATTTTTGTAGCAAAGAGGTATATGTATGCTTACATACACGCCTTCACATTTGTTTACATGGTTTTTGTGTAAGTTTGTTCGTAATCTAAAGTTTGACGTCTCCCCAATGTATAATTTTCAACATCCATCACACCTTATGACGTATATACAGTTTCGAGAATTGCAGTCCATGTTTTCGTTTATTCTGAACGTTGAGTCATTAAATTTAAAATTCGCCCTCAATTATAATTTGGCATATTTGACATTTTTTTACTTTTTGCACATCTTAACAGAAAAAAATTCCGTTTTTTAAAATGTTGCATTGGTTATAAGATTTTTAACCCTTTCGCTGCACATGACGTTCCGGAACGTCCTGGCAAGTTACAGCAATTTCCAGGCTTTAAAAGCCTGTAAAAACTGTAAAATTCGAGTGTCGGTGGGCGGGAGCGTAAGGGGCCCACCTCAGACCCTCAGAGCACCGAGCGGCTCACTGATGTTGAGTGTGTCTCGCGCGGGTGTCTCTCTGTCTCTCTCAATAGTGTAGCCATGCGAGCGAATGTTACATAATAGCGGGTTTCCCGAGTTTCACTGGCACCACTGCGGGTGAGCCAGACCACGTACGGGGCCCGTTCTGGTGTAATTTTGAAGCTATTCTCGCCTAGTTCTCGGCAGAATACACTTCATTTAATGCAGATGCTTGATTTATCCTTCAGGAGTGCCTGAATATGCCCTAAATAGCCCAAAATAGGCCGAAGCCAAAGGGTTAAGATTTGGTGGCTGTCTCTTTGATTTTATTAGGTTAGATTTTTTTTAAAGATTTTTAGTTGCAGGGCATTTTTTTAGGAAATTAAAGGTTTGATTTACAGTTTCCGAATGAGCTTCATAGTTCGGATTCAACCGTTGAAATGTAGCATATATTATCACTACTCTTACAGTCTTTATTCTGATTTCTGAGTTGATCTGTAAGGATTTCTGAAGCCTTCTTAATGCCGTTTTTAATTAAAAAGTTTGGATAGTTACATTGTTTTAAGAATTGTGAAAGTTCATTTAGGCGAATGTTTTTCCATTGGGATTTTGAGACTAAAGTGCAAATTCGTCTTTCTAAATTGAACGGTATATTTGTTTTAATATGCCCGGGATGACTAGAGTGAAAGTCAAGATACTGGTTCGAATCCGTGGGTTTATAGAAAATATCTGTATAAATTAAATTATCCTCTTTAATTATTTTTAGGTCCAAGAAGGTCCCCTCATTGCCAAATTGATCGCATTTAAAAGTTAGGCGGTCTTCCAAGGCTTGCAATTCTGCCTCAAAAGATGAAATATCCCCCCTTTCAACATTCCATATACATAAGATATCATCGAGATATCTAAAGTATTTTTTCTTTATGTCAGTGATAATATTTATAGGAAATTTGTTGCTCAAGTTTTGAAAGAGTTTTTCTTCCAAGAAACCTAATTCTAATGTAGCATATGCGGGAGCAAATTTTTTTCCCATTGCCGTGCCAAGTATTTTTTTGTAATTGGTAGAGTTGAATTGAAAAGAGTTATTCTCTAGGATTAGTTTGCATCCTTCTATAATAAACTCAGGGCTGAAACGTTCATGTAAGTGTTCAGGGTATTTTTGCAAGCCAGTATTCAAGTGCACTTAAGCCCAAATTATGCTCAATATTACTATAGACACTGACTACATCGAATGTTATGAACATTTCGTTCTTATTTAGAGTGGTAGGTAGTTTATTTAATAAGTCTAAAGAGTCTTTAACATATGAGTCAATATTTCCTACAAATGGCTGTAATAATAAGTCTAGAACATGACTTAGACGGTGTGTGGGACATGCTGGCCCTGCTACTATGGATCTCAGTTTTAAGTCTGCAGGATCTTCTATGAATACACTGATGGCATTATGCTTTAAAATTTCGTTATTTATTTGTTCAGATTTGTGTATTTTGGGAAGGCCATAAAATTGACTGGTTTTATAATAAAAGTTAGTAATATAAGAGGTCTCTTTATGCGTTAGTTGGTTTTTATATTTTGAAGGTAATTTCTTTATTTTATTTATTACTTTTAAATCAATAGTGCTGGGAATTTCTTCATAATATGTGCAATTATCGTTAAGCAATTCTAGAATATTTTCTTCATAAAATTTCTCATTCATGATAACAACACTCGAACCTTTGTCAGCCTCCTTTATTACTATTTGGTTATTATTCTTCAAATTAGTGACCGCATTCCTCTCTAATTATATATATATATTGTTACGCATCTGGACCTCAGTTGCTAAGAGACGGTATACAAAAATAATTACTAAACCAAATACACCTTGTCTCTCTACCAAGCAACACCACGACGGAAAAGGTCGCAAAAGGTAAGAGCACTATAAACGCTTCCAGGCTCTTCTCAGGGCTTAAGGTGCACACTGCCCTGCTCCTATTCTGAATAATATGTAGAACAGAAATAATCATGTAACTTACTAGCTACGATAACTCTAAACCAACACCGGGATTTAGCAATGCTGGGTTGGATAATGAAAACAGTTAAATACATAGGCTACCAGCAGACATCAAAGAAAGAAAAGTAAAAAGTGCAGATGTACTTCGAGCATAACAGGCTATGCGCACCCTCGACAATACTAAACCATGCGCAAACCAGCCACCGGTAATCCACTCTCAACCCAAGAAAGTTGCACATAATATTATTTTTATACATATAATAATGGTCTAACAATACAAGGCAGTGTCCAAATATGACTACTAACCTCGGGGTGATATTAGTGGAAACAAGTTGCCCTGACCACCTCTAATATCACACCAATATATCCTGCTTCAACCTGGGCCCCCTAGTGAGTTTCCGCCCGAAACAATGAACTCTTATAGTCCACCTCCCACACTCACTTAACTATGGGGGGGTCCAGACTGAAGCTGGATTCCTAATTAATATTAAACACTCCGTTGCCTCAGTTCGAAACCCGAGAGAGGGAACACACAATTGCTGGGGCAGAACCGTCAAGGTTGCTATCGGGTCCTAAGCACAAACACAGGGAAATTATGTAGGAATTATGGATGTATGTGTGTGTGGACTGTATGGGATTAACGGTGCTTAGTATTAAGGACCCCGACAAGCCTCCCAGCTCTCCCTTATCACGGATTCCGACGTAGCCACCGGAGGTACTGAATATATAAAACAAAGGGAAAGATAATAAAATGCTGATCAGAGGAAAAGGATAGTTAAAAGAAGAAATGAATGTCTAGGATTCTCTGTTAATTATGTTACGTTACTATTATGCACGTAAGGACAAACAAAAGGGGACCGACTGATGGGTCACAAGAGAGAAAAAATAACACCCTTCTAGTCTGACCGCTGAGCAGAGAGTGAGGGGACCGGATGTTGCAGAGCACCGCGGAGGCCAGCCTCAAACGAAGAAGTTGCAATATATCACCACACGATATGATAAGACTAAGACACTTCACAAGAATAACTTATACTAAAGTATTCCTGTGTTAACAACTTAACTAAAACACTGTGGCAGATAAAATAAACTACATCTTTATATTGTAACACAACTGAACTTGTAATGATCAAATCATTACTTAAACTCATGTTGCTTAGCAACCTTACCTCCCGCGAGGCAAGAGCAACAATCTTTCAACACCTCCCTCGCCAGCCACACTAGCTAGCAAACTACACGTTGCCGCTTAACTAACAACTGGTTAGACGAAACTGATAACACTCTATGGGCTCATTCTACACAAATGTTTATTGAGAAAAAATGCTTAGAGGCACGGCAAAACTAGTCATGTGTAATTGGAAGGGTATCGGAGTTAAACTCACAATACCAGGTCTTTCAAATAGATTTGGCACAGCTGCATCTAAAAGCAGCTAGGCACCACTACCGTCTAGCTACTCCTAAAAGACCCTATAGACCCTGGTCATTGTGACAATATATATATATATATATATATATATATATATATATATATATATATATATATATATATATATATATATAATAAAATATACCATAGCACTGAACGAAACATTCAAGAAGGAAGGAGTGGGTGGGCAAGATGCTGTTTATTTAGGCCAACCCGGTGGTCCAGTAATGAGATATGGAGATTAGTACTTTACCCAGACATCTGTGGGGCCGTCCAAGGGGCATGTTGACTCAGGTGTAGGAGTGTCGAGTGTCCCATACAAGCTTGCCAATATGTTTTCCAGTCAGGCTAGCCTCTATTTTACTTACCGTGACACATTTTTACTTACCGTGACATTTTTGTATATCAAATTAGTTTATAATTGTCCACACTTCACTGCCAAATACTTCACTCAAATAAAACTGTGTATTCACTCAAAAATTGCCCAAAATGGGCATAAAAAATTGCCCAAAATGGGCAAAACAGAACTATATTTCGTAATTACAGCTTAATATATTTCGTAGGTAGTATTTATTTACATTCGTAGTCACAAACCTAACCTAATAAGTTAGGAATGTGACTACTAATGCTTACAACACTAAGCCTCCTAAATATGGTATAATTCTCATTATTCACAGTTCACATTATTCACAACACTTCCACTGGGTCCATTGTGGCCAGCCTAAAAAGCACATGGCTGGCTATGGAGAGGCGAGCAACTAGGCACAAACAGTCACAAATCACGAGTTATATGCATAAATTATAATAAATAGCTACTAATTGATGATACACTGCCACTTGGTACATAAATAATCTAGATTTGCCCGCCTGAAAGTCTCTCCATGGCGGGCAAGGGAGGCGAGATGAGATTTAAAGGGCCGGGAGTCCTACCTCACAGACTGGCGGCCGGGAACCTACTGATGAAACAAAGCCTCGCGCTCCATACACTGGGACGCAATGGGGTTGCTAGATACTTCCTTTTGTAACTTACTGATGCCTATCTTGTCAGCCAGAATTGCGTCAAAATCGCGTCATAAACTTATTTTTGCCAAATATTTCTAACTTACGGTGCATTTGACGCGATTGCGTCATACGGGCACTCTTGGGCTACTGTCGTTCTGACGCAATTGCGTCATAAAAGCGCGAGAGGGTTTATTATTATTATTTTATATAAATATATATAGTGTCTAACAAAATACATATAGTATCTAATATATGTAGGAATTTCGATGACTGCATAATTGTAGGTGTAACGGTATATTACTTTTTATCCGGTGTGTTGGGAATTCCAGTAATTTGCATGTGGCCTGAAAGCAGGGTGTGTTGTACTGTTGATGAGTGTTGTGGTGGTGGTGACGGTATTTGTTTTTATTATATTTAACTGTCTTGATGGTGTAATTGGTGATAACATATACCCAGAGATACCCTCTTGAGTTAGGGTTTACTCTTATATTACTTTATAGTACTTCTGTATATCTTTCAGATTGTTACTTAAATATATCAAAGTGGTTTTGGACCAGAGATCTTTAATTATATTCCCTTTACCTATATCTATCAATATAATATATATATATGGTAATCGGTGGTGGCAGCATTATAACTACTTATATATATCAATCGATTAATCTATCACCAACGAGCAGAGAGAGCTGAGATCAACATCTACAATCAACCTATAACTAAAATATAATATCTACATCTCTTAAGGCCATCGACACCTTCAGTCAGCCTTATATATAGTCAACACTTAACCCTTATCATAAATATAGGATCGTAACTCAAAACGTCCTAATACTCCTACCTGGAGTTAACCCTATGAATACATTTGACTACTCAAAAAAGTCCTTTGTAGCATGGTAGGCAGCGGTGCTCCTTTTTAACATGATTTGTTAATTTAGGCGACTACACCACGTTCCTTCGAAGAATTATCAAGCCTACTCTCAACCATTCTACCAAGTATCTACCATTCTACCATTATCTACAATTTGATCCAGTTTTATCCGGTCTACAATACCAATCATCTAGCATTCATTGTTTCCTGAGTTCCTGTTCAATTTATCTCTCTTAATTTCCAACCACAAACCACAAATTTGTTAAGTTAATACCATTTCTACAGTTCGTGATTCAACCACTCATTTATCAAGTTCATCTAGCAGCTCTTCAATAAAATCTCTTCAACAACGAGTTTCTACCAGTTCATCTCTACGGCGATTCCTGTTTCTGCCGGGAGACGACTTTATCAAGAGAGGAGAGTGTGGAGTCATCGTGTTGCATCGTTGTTGCGGGATCAGCTGAGCAGATTTAGCGCGTGTGTTGATAAACAGTGCTGAGCTCTGCCCTCGACCACACCTCACTCCTCAACTCACTCCTCCTAGAAAATTGACTACCATCACTACTCTTCAAAGTGCTTTTAAAGGTGTGTACAGTGAATATCAAACATCTATATATTACGGTTCAATTATTTCCCGCATGTCTAGCGAGATAAATTAATTTTTCTAAATATGTCTCATAAAATGAGTTTCCTAGATATTGCGTGTTTTCTAACACATGTCAAATCGTCAGTGACATGGAGGTCAATTTATCATGTCGTTTAGTCAAAACTCCAATTTCTCATCATGTCATTTCATATCTGTATCCTCATATGGATCATGTCATACCGTGACCCCCTGACCCGTCAAGGGATAGGGTGGGCAAACGCACTCAGTCAGTCTTCCTGTCACCCTTGCAATGTGTATAAGTGTGTGCGGTATGCGGTAATTCCCAGATGTTATTATTAAATTGTTATTCCTAAGTGATAACATTGTTTTTAAGACTTTATAGGGGTTAATTTCCCAAGTCAGTAATATTCATTAATTTTTCTTAAGTTTCTTAAACCCGCACGTTGATCTAAGCGGTTGAGTTAATTTAGTTTTAATGCATCTGAGGTTTTAAAGTGAATTTAATGTTCATTTCTTGATAATTATTTTAATTACAATAAATTTACAAGTGCGTTCGTGCGGCCTCCAAGGTTTTGGCTGTATCGACCTCTGTATCTCTTCTCGCTCATGGGTGCGAAGGTGTTTGTAATTTTGTTTGTTTTTCTTATAATGCGTCATTTTAACATCTTTCTTGTACGTACAGTGTGATTTTAATTTTTCTTAACATATTTTGTGAATTTCTAACGAGTTTATCATTTCCATCTTAATTGTTTTTCTTTCGCTCGCTAGTAGGCCTATATTGTTTCTTCTGTTAACACATAGCCGATACTATTTGCTTAAATTGAGTGCGAGTTTGTAAAAAAATTATTTTCGGGTTTTTGTTAACATCTTTTTGTCCAAATTGTGGACTCTACCGAATTACACTCGTTTATGATTTTGTTTTGTTTCGAGTTTCCTTTGATTTGAATTATGGAAGTTTGATTGGTTGATATTTTCTTAATGTTGAAATCATTTAAAAAAAAACATAATAATTCGTTCAGTTTTATTTTGAATTTTGTTTTCTTAGTAAATTATTTCCTATTTTTTTTTTTTTTCCATGTAAGTGTATTCGTTTCTGCCTTCTGGCTACAGTCAAGCGCTGTATAGTCGGTAGATTTTCGTTCGCTAATTTGGGACTATTTTTTTTTAGGGGTCTTTTCTAAGTTACTTTTTATTTGTTTTTGCCCAGTGAGTTTGATATATTTGCCTGAAACATTGAATAGTTTGGCTAATATGAATGTTGGATTTCCCTGTTGTGGCAGTATTATCATTGAAAAGGAAATGCTCTTGGAAAATATTTTGTTTTAGAGAGTGCTTTTGGAAACTGAAGAAAATTATCAGAGTATATTGATTTTTTTTGTTCGTGGTCTTCGAGGAGAACGGCCATATAGAGAAGGAAAATATTTGTATATTCTGTTATGAGTTTATGATTAAATAAAATGCTAGGAGTTAATTTATTAATATCTATACGGTCTATGGTATTTAATATGACTTCTGTGTAATTTTATGTGGAGATACATTTTCTTGGTGAATTAAGTTTGTACATGTATGATTTATTAATATCTGTATATTGTAAGGTATTATATATAACTCTACATGATTTTATTTTAAGAGAAAAATTCTTAGAGGGGTTCGAGTGTGAATCCTTAGGATTTTCTTGGGGTTTATGGAATTTATTTTAGAATTGAATTGCACTACCTTGTAATAATTTTATTTGCAAACGTTGAGTGTGTGAATGTATTCTATATTTTCCTAAGATTGGCCATAGGAAATGCATTATTTTGAAAAATGGGTAGCTCTCGGTTGAATAGATTTATTACAATTTTAGTTGAATATTCTATGTGATGTTATTTGCGCAATGATTTTTTCCAGATTAGGAAGGTATTATATTACACACCACGGGATTGTGGCTTGCTGTGTTTAATATTGATATATATCATATTCCTATAAATAGGATGTTTCTTCCTTTTAATTTTTGTTCATTAGATTTTAAACTAGTTTTTTGTTTTTTTGTTTGGTTTTCATTCGGTTTTTATCAAACTTGAAAGTTTTATATTGTTTATTTTTATTATAAACTTGGATGGTACTCATATTACATACCACGGGATGTGGATTATTGTGTTAAATATTGATGTGTATTCCTTTATGAATTTTATTTTGAGCAATTATTTTTTTCAGAATAGGAAGATACTCATATTACATACCACATGATGTGGATGACTGTGTTACATATTGATGTGTCTATTTCCTTGAGTTTACATTGATTTTTTTTTTTTTTTTTTTGGGGGGGGGGCTTTTTTTTTTGTTTTATATATAAACTAGATAGTATTAAGACACATATCACGGGTTTGTGGAGTTGTATTTATTGCTATTTGGTGGGTTTTATTTTACTACCATTGTATATGTGTGATTTTTCCCAAGATTTTTTTTGCAGCTGTATATTTTAAATTTTCTTCTTATTTTATATCAATATGAATTTTATTTTGAGCAATTATTTTTTTCAGAATAGGAAGATACTCATATTACATACCACATGATGTGGATGACTGTGTTACATATTGATGTGTCTATTTCCTTGAGTTTACATTGATTTTTTTTTTTTTTTTGTTTGTGTATGTTTGTTTTATATATAAACTAGATAGTATTATACACATATCACGGTTTGTGGATTGTTTATTGCTATTTGGTGGGTTTATTTTACTACCATCTGATGTGTGATTTTTTTTTTTGAGCTGTATATTTTAAATTTTCTTCTAATTTTATCATTATATTTCTTTACTTTGTTACTCGATCTTGTGACGCTTCTGCATAGTAGCCACGTGCGGGCTGCGCGCGGCGTTGGGTGCCCAGCCGTTTTAGAAACCGGCTGGTGGCAGCAGTCGGCAGGCTTTTCCTTAGTATATATCCTACGACAACGTAACAATGTCTGGGATATTCTATGTTTCACAGCTTGAAGCTTATTTTAACCAACGCATCTTAGTATATTTATTCTCGATATTGCATTAATATCTGTAAGTCTAGTAGAGAGAGACCGGCTTGGGACGTTGTCAACGAGCCTGAAGCGTGCCATATGCATTTGATTGCAACGTTAGCTTAGTTTCGACTGCGCACGGTAGAGGATTTTGACCCGGCACTGTGTTGAGTGTTGCCAAGCATAGATGTATTTTTGCATGGGGTCCAGACAGATTCAAGACTCAGAGCTCACCTCAGTACCCCCTTGATATCTATCCCTCTCAACCCCACTTAGAAACTTTCTCTCTTACTTTGTATACCTCCTTCCACTACTCACTTCACAATCTATTACCTTACGAGCGGCCTATGGCGCACAGCGGGGTGTTTTAGCCAAATAGGCTGTTTACGTGATCATTTCATGGCTTGAAGATCCTAAAACGTATGCCATGATGGATTTGAATGCAACGTTAGGCGAGTTTTCGACAGTGCATGTGCAGGTAATTCGGTACTTTCAGTACATATTGAGTATGTAGCGGGAGAGGGAGGAGGAGCTGAGATTTGTGTCAGTAGGTTCGCCCGGTGGTCAGCAGTCATACGCTCGCTAGTCTCCTGCCCCCGTTGATCTCTCTCAGCACATTACGTTCTCTACTTCGCCACTCGAATTAATTATCCCATCCCCTTGATAGACCTTATATCTATTATTGTATTAACGACGAGCTCTCAGATAACTAGATAGGATTTTGGGCCTTATGCAGAGATTTAATTGTTAATGAGACCTAGGAAGCTTTTGTGTTGTCTCATATTTGGTGGTTTCATGCTTGCTAGTGTGTTCTTGTGTCAGGTTAGCAGGGGTTAGACCGGAGGGGAGGCTTTTTGCGATCCTTTAAGTAAAGTCTGCTGGTGCGAGTCCCGTGGACCCGCACGACTTTACTAGGATACCCGTGGATGTCTGGGGGCATTTTCTTGTCTGTGTCCCTGTGTGTCTAGTGTTGTGTTGTGTGAGGGCCCTTGCCTAGTCCACTCAGCACTGCGCTAGCACGTCTTGCTTTTGTTTTAGGGTTGCCAGGAGAGAGTCAGATACTTGCGATCTGAGTCTCTCAAGAGAGCACCCTTTCAATTAGAGTAATTTGGCGCACAGACTTGGGAACGTCCCTAGGCTAGAGCAGGTGGCTCAGCCCGGGTATCCGAAGCCTATATCCTTCCGGCTAGACCTCTGCCACCTGGCAGATTAACAGCTAGGGGTTTATTATCTCTGTATGCTTGTTATTGTGCCACAGTTTACCGTTTTTGTGAGCATTGTGAGTCAGGGTGTGGCTTAGAGACTCTGTCCGAACAGGCTTACCTGACTAAGAGTGAGAAGCACACCTGTATGTGGTTATGTTGCGAGTTGCTACCTCTATTTAATTATACCTATGCCATTATACACTGTAGGTCCTATCACTAGTATTTATTCCTGCTTATGAGTTAAGAGTTCTCTAAATCCGTAACATATTTTCTTTGCTAAGCATCAGACCCTACAGTAGCCGCATGCAGTTTAGAAACCCGCATCTTGTCTACCTGTACGATGTTTTGAGGACCGTTTGTTTTTACCTTCTTTCACGCAGGGGTGATTAGTTGTATTAATTAACGTAACGTTAAATGTACTTTCTTCTAGTTTGTTATTAAATTGTTTCTGCAATTTAATTCCGTTATCTATCTTTTCCTTGAAGCTTTAAGTCAACTTAATTGTGTGATCTTTTATATAGCCTGCTTGACTATCAGCAGTCTATAGTGCGTGCACCCTGTAACCGAGTCATAGGATACCTTGTTGTCCAGGCAGGACTCTTGACGGTTTAGGGTGGTTTGTTGCCTGGGTTTATAGATAAGGGTTGGATCTAGCGTTTTCCGTTGTTGCTTGTTGCCGCATACCTAGTCCAATAGAAAGAGCCCAGTGTTTATATATCCTAGGACGTAACAATCTACAACAGACACCATAATTATAATATGTCTTTGTTTTTGTTTTTGGGGGTTTCTTATTGGGATTTGTTTGAAAATAAATCTATAGTATTTTACTTTGTACAATTTTTGTTTTTGTTCATTGTCTTTGAATTTGTGTTGGCATTGTTCAATTTGTAATCCGTTCTTTATAATTTTACTATAACCTTTTATTTTATTAACAAAATACTTAGAACATTTCCAATTCCACTTTCAATTTTTATCTTCAACTTAAAATGTATTTACTTACAGTAGGTGACTGTTCATCTTTTATTTTTATTGTAGCTTCATGTACTTCAGCCTGCTTCGATATTAGGCCTACCTTTGTATTCTGTAGTCACCCAGACATTGTTCATTTGCCAATAATGAATCGTGTTGCAGGGGGCTCCGAGGGGACCATAGGGGAGCCGAGAGGTAATGTGCGAGGGATGGAGTTAGTTAGATTCATACCTTACTCATTTTAACTGTAATTTGCTTAACTCTCATATCATTTTAAGTGCTACCTTGCTGTGGGAAGCAAGAATCTTAGTGGGGGCGTATTACATCTCAAGATTATACTATTTATTATGAAATCCTTATAACCATCTCTCATATAATTTCAAGGTGTTTTAGTTACAGTATCTAGATCTATATGGGGGACTGTACATTACAGAGGTCAGAAGATCATTCACCCCTATGACGTATTGTCTGGTCAGATCCTGTCACACACATTCTGCTGAGATGACACTCCCTGTACCTTCTACAACGCCATCTTGTAACCACTGGTAGCCATCTTGTATCCGGGAGGTGAATTATAGGTGTGACTTTGAGGTGGTGAGAAGGTGAGAGATGGGGAGAGCAGGGCAGATAGAATCGAACATCCAGGGTGATAACATATACCCAGAGATAGCCTCTTGAGTTAGGGTGTACTCTTATATTACTTTATAGTACTTCTGTATATCTATCAGATTGTTACTTAAATATATCAAAGTGGTTTTGGACCAGAGATCTTTAATTATATTCCCTTTACCTATATCTATCAATATAATATATATATATGGTAATCGGTGGTGGCAGCATTATAACTACTTATATATATCAATCGATTAATCTATCACCAACGAGCAGAGAGAGCTGAGATCAACATCTACAATCAACCTATAACTAAAATATAATATCTACATCTCTTAAGGCCATCAACACCTTCAGTCAGCCTTATATAGAGTCAACACTTAACCCTTATCATAAATATAGGATCGTAACTCAAAACGTCCTAATACTCCTACTTGGAGTTAACCCTATGAATACATTTGACTACACATAAGTCTTTGTAACATATATATATATATATATATATATATATATATATATATATATATATATATATATATATATATATATATATATATATATATATATATATATCTACAGTATATATATATATATATATATATATATATATATATATATATCAGATTTGGGCCAATTAACTGACCAAATTAACTATTTAAGTCAAAGTTAATTTTAAAATGTCATCAACTAAATTAAGTTAACACATTTAGTCAAAATAACTAATTAACTTTATTTTCAAGCTTAAGTTAACCCTCCGGATCCGGGGGCCTTCATATGAGGCAATCGTCGTGTCCGGTGGTATTCCTGAAAAATGGCTTAGTTCACAGTTTGATATCTACTGATTGAGACCACCTAGAGCAGTCAACTAAATTGCATAGTGTAGAAACAACCTTCGTCTGTAGAATGGCGTTGAGTTGACATTGCTACGACAAGTGGTTGCCGAGATATGATGATGGGAATGGAGGTAATTGCCCGCGTATTTTTGCCTGTGTCCGAACGCTTCGCCGCGGCCCTGGCTAGCATGCACTAAGTCACTCGTCGCTCCCGTGGCTTTTGTACCGGTACACGATATTATGTATTTATGGAGATAATGTGATATTATTGTGTCATTTACTACTTGTTCAACCTTTATTTGAGTTATATGAAACTATATATAACATATTTTCTGCGCTTTCACTGTTATTGTAAATTTATTGTGTCACTTTCACTGTTATTGTAATAGTATTGTGTCACTTTCACTTTTATTACTCTTCTTGTTATGAATTATTGTCACTCACTGTTATTATTGAGTTATTATTACTTATTATACATTTAGTGTCACTTTTACTTACTAGGTTTAGAGGCTAGGCTAAGCTAGGCTAGGCTAGGCTACGCAAGCGTACAGTACCGTACGGTATCGTATTTGACACTTGTAATTATTACATTTGG
Source organism: Paralithodes platypus (assembly GCA_032716605.1). NCBI lineage: Eukaryota > Metazoa > Arthropoda > Malacostraca > Decapoda > Lithodidae > Paralithodes > Paralithodes platypus. The sequence continues at coordinate 5,344,851 of CM064515.1, read as the reverse complement.
TTGTTTCTTTCACTTAGACATATTGTTATATTGTTTTTAGTGTCACTTTCACTTTGTATAGGTTTCACTTATAAATACTTATTGTATAGTTACTCTAATATATAGTTGTTGTGTCTCTTTCACTTGCACATATTGTTATATTGTTTTTAGTGTCACTTTCACTTATATTAATTATAGAATAGTGTCTTTTTCACTTGCACATAGTGTTTTATTGTTCTAGTGTCACTTTCACTAGTGTTCTCAGGGTCAGTGCCACTTAGAAGTTTACCAGGATGTGGAAATCATCGTGGCAAGGCGTGATCCACAGTGCTACCTGACATTCCTGGCACTGATACGACGTTTTGGTGGTTGTCTGGGATCTTCGGGTGGTGTGGCTGCAGACATGGCACCGTTTCTGGGTCTTGCGACCAGCAGCTACTGGAAGGGCGACGATCCTGTGCTTCTTGTGATGTTCGGAAGCGCATGTGCGGTCCATGGTGCCAGCTCCTGGCATATGTTGAGCTCCTGGGGCATCCTCAGGCATGGTATATTCCCCAATGAGATCCAGAATGAGCTGTTTCTGGAATCTCCGAAGGTTGGTGTACTTCCTGGGCATTGTGGGGTTCATCAGCTTGTACAGGTTGTACGAGTTGAGCACAGACACATCCATCATGTGCAGGAAGAACTTCTTATAACCATCTGCAGGAGGTCCGCAGGCAGTCGATGAAGCCGACCTGCATGTCTGACTTGTCAACCAGACGCATGTTTATGTTGTAGTCCATAACTGCGTCTGGCTTCATGATGGGCTCCCTGGTCCTGTGGTTGACTTTGCCAGAGTCAACCAGGTTGCCCTTGTGGATGGTGCTCATCATGTTGACCTTCCTTTGGTCGTGCCAATGGATTGCAAGCATCGGACCATGTTGCTTGAGGAAGATGTCCTTCTTCTTGGTCTTTTGGGGGAATTCCGGCATATTCTTCCTCGTCCCCCGTACTGTGCCCACAGTCTGGGTTTGCTGCCTGTTCAGGTACTTGGTGAGGATGGGGGACGTATAGTAGTTGTCCGTGTAGAGTATGTGGTTCTTGTTGAAGTAGCGATCCATCATCGCCTTCACCACTGCTCCACCGAACCCTATTTCTTGATCTGCAAGAACCTCACCCTCCTTCCCACTGTAGACAATGAAGTCCAGCACATAACCCGTCTTACAGTCACAGAGGATGAAGAGCTTGATGCCGAATCGATGTCTCTTGGAAAGTATGTTCTGCCGGAAGTGAAGGTTCCCACGGAACAGCACAAGAGACTCGTCGATCACAACCTTTTGAAAAGGCTTCAAGAATGTGGAAAACTTGGCCTTCATCATGTCGTAGAATCCCCTTATCTTCCACAGGCGGTCTGTTTGGTGTACATTGGTGTTGGTAACGAAGTGCAGGCTACCAAAGCGAAGTAGCGGTCCCGGGACATAAGTTTTCCAAAAGAAGGTGTGGCAATTATGTCGCCTGTGATCCAGTAGTCTGCCAGCCGATGCTTCTTCACATGTGCCATGAGCATGGACAGTGCTATGAACACATACGTTTGGGCAATGGTGACAGGCTTCCAGGCCTTCATGTGGGAACTATGGGTCTTGCCGCTGAGGTGGTCACTGAGGGCCTTCTGCTTATTGGTCTCATCGACAACAAATGATATGCCCTCATTGTCGAAAAAGGCTTTGAAAAGCTGGCCAGGTGATGAGTTGGGTCCCCCAATGAAAGATGGATCAATCTCTACGGCATTTTGGGCGTCATCGAATGTGGCATCTTGTGGCTGAAAGGTGGCCCCATCCTCCCACGTCCAGAAATCAGCATGCCTGGCACGGGGACGGGGACGGGCAGCAGGGGCGGAGGCAGCAGGGGCGGAGGCAGCAGCAGGGGCGTCAGCAGCAGCAGGGGCGGCCTGGCCATGGCCACGCCCACGCTGACCAGCAGGGCCCCTGGCACGGCCACGTCCACGTCCACGTCCAAGGGCACGGCCACCCCGAGCACGGGGACGTCCAGGGCCACGGCCGGGTGCTGGATCGTCCAACCACTCAGCTTCGTCCACAACATGGTCGTCTGGCAGGTCATAATAATTATCCTGCCCAGAATCTGCACTGTGGTCGTCCATAAATCTTCAAGGGCGGCCATATTCGTGGGTTTCTTCTGGGTTATAGGTGGGATCCTGGTCGTCACTTGGTGGTGGTACATCAGGTGGCGACTGCTGGCGTGGGCGGCTAGGGGGTGGTGAAGGTGAGCTAGTTGGCTCTGAAGTTTTCAGGCGACAACGAGAGCGTTTTAGGGACAGCTTAGGGATGAGGTGCTGCTTTCTGCCCCCCCCCTGTGGCCATGAACAAGGCCCTTCTGGAGATGCGTTGACCACTTGGACCACTTGTTGATGGCTGTGGGTCATGCGGGGCCAATTCCGCACCACTTGCACCCCTTACACCACTTCTTGAGGGCTGTGGGTCATGCGGGGCCAATTCCGCTCCACTTGCACCACTTCTTGAGGGCTGTGGGTCATGCGGGGCCAATTCCGCACCACTTGCACCACTTGTTGATGGCTTTGGGTAATGTGGGGCCAATTCCACCCCACTTGCACCACTTACACCACTTGTTGAGGGCTGTGTGTCATGCGGGGTCAATGAGGCACCAGCCGCGGGTGACGAAGGCCCGGGAGACAATGGTATAGGCCTACCCACGCTCGACTCTTCACTCTCATCCTCACTATCAGCATCTTCACCTCTTTCCCTTTCGGCCGCCTCCCGTGCCTGCTTCCTTGCACTATCCAGCACAGCTCTCCTATAGAAGTAACTGGCTATTTTGGCCGGGGAAGGATTCCCGAAATCCCCACAGCCGACGCCGGGGTCGCAAGCGTGCGCGCCGGGTCACGTTCACGTGATGCGGGTAGGACACTTCCCATTTCACCCACACTTTCATCACCTTGATGATGTTCATCAAATCCAACATTGTCGTCAATATCATCATCACTATCGTCATCATCAGTGCTATGAAAGCCCTGGAATTCTTCGCCATCTTCCATTTCATCAACATCTTCACTAACCACATGCTCTTCCTCAAAATCACTCTCAATCTCACTAAGGTCATGATCACTTAACTCTTGTAACACACGGGCAACACCACCGGGACTTAGCAACGTTTGCTTGGTCGTTTTAGCTTTGCCTATCGTACGCTTACAGGTCGCGGCGGCAGGCGTGGATTCGGACACAGCAATTTTTTTGGGGTTAACACCAGCCATCTTGGGTGCGTGATAACAGCTGATGCTGCCTGGTAGTTTGTGCTTGGTGGCGCTGCGGTCGCCCACGCACCAAACAAAATCAGTCCGCGCACTTTGAATGCTTTGATTTTGATTTAGCCTCATATGAGGCCTCCCGGACTCCTAACCATTATACGTTATGCCTCATATGAGTCCTCCCGGATCCCAAGGGTTAATCAGTTAAGTTAATCAAATGACTTTTACTAGTTTTGTGCATTTATTATCTGTTCATTATATTGTTACCGATTTTACTGCAATTAGTCAGGATTACTATATTTGATACGGATTTTCCTCTTGTATTAAGATGACAGTCTAATCAAATATATGTTTTCCATATTAACCTCTTCACCCCTTCGGGAATCACGGCGTCAGGCAATAGATAGGTAGATAGATAGATGGAAATTACGTCATTATAAATATTTTCTGGATAGCATTAGGCAGTTTTATTAAGGCTAGGAATGATTCCTTTTATAAAGAAGTTACAAACTCGAGTACATCCTTCCATAGACTATACTGTACATTGCATTCTTCTATCCAGTTAGACATAAGCACATTATATTACACTCAGGAAAAGCCTCTCACAGTCAATTTGTTAACCAATTTAGTCTAGTTTCGTATTATATTTTCACAAATTGCAAACCATATTACTCGACCTTGGAAGGCATTGATGCACTGTAGTCAAAGACTTAAGTCTAGTTCACACATTTAGGAGTGTGAGGCTGAGTTTCAAGAGTCCACAGTCTCGGAAACTTGTGTAATGCCTCTTGGAAGATTGCATGCACCCATGGGCACTCTGGGTCACTCCCTGATACTTCTGGAAAATCCACTCAAGTAGCCCAATTTTATAACATTATAGCCTAGTTCACACATTCATGAGTGTGAGGCCGAGTTTCCAAGAGTCCACAGTCCTGGAAATCATGTAATGACTCATGGAAGGTCGCATGCACCTATGGGCACTCTTGGTCACTCCCTGATATTCATGGGAACTCCGCTCGGGCAGCCCAATTTTCAAACATCCCTCGAAGTAGTAATCCAAAACTCCTCTCACCGCCACTAAGCGAATTGACATTTCAAAACAAATACAAACACGTCTCCACCACTCTCGTTATGTTAGGTAAGGGGAATTGCAGAACTTGTAGACTACAAGTAGGGTATTGTAACATTGACCATACATTGTTCACACTATTAATTACCTCACCTACCGTAATTTCCTTCTCTACACACAATCACTGGGTGCATACAATGTCTTGTGGCAAATTGTACTTACACAGGTTAATACTAGACCTATTTATAATGTTTGACCAAGAAAACTAAACTACCCGTATACTGTATATCATACTTTCACGTGAGGAGTATTACAGGTTTATATGAATAATATATTTATTAATCCACCTTCATTTCACTTTGAGATAGCTTTCGAATGCACCTACACTTAATTAATACTGCACAATTGTTTGAAGGAGGGGGGGGGGGGATCCCCAGGTGAGTAGGCTCGCTTTGCTCGCCACCCATACCCATGAATAGTGGGCCCTTTATTACATGTGCGCCCACTACAGGCATCTCTGTGGGTGCCCCTGTCGCTTGGAGAGCATGCTCGGTGATTCCCAGTAGCTCCTTGTGACTCCCGTCGATTCGAAGTGACCCTCAGTGACTCGCATGTATTACCTATCTTTATCCCAGTGGCTCCCGGTGAAACCGAGAACTGAAACTGAAACAGAAACCTGTCTGTGAATCAGATACGAATCACCCCGAATCACCAGGACTCACTGGGAGTCACTGGGGAGTCACCAGGAATCACTGGGAGTCACTGGAATTGGTCCGACTCGCGGCGAGAACTTTAAACACAGTGAACATTTTGTCGGACAGGGCCAATCGCCCGCGACTGGTCTGGAGTCTAACAGGAGTTACTAGGATATCGCTAGAGTCACTAGGAGTCAACGATTTTCACCGCGAATAGGCCCAGGAATCTGAATTTTCAGCTACTCCTAGTGATTCTACCTCGCATTCCTGACTGTGTGAAGTACCCTTAAGTCTGAACTCTTTTTTAATACAATAATTCTATTTATGATATTCCAGGCACTCTTAGTCGATTTCTTCAGCTTAAGTCGGACCTTCCGTAGTAAGCAGGTACACTATAATAGTTATCAACACAATATTTATTTATGTACAGCTAATTTTTTCATCAAGCCAACTAACAACTAAGATACCTGTATGAGACAGATGCAGGTACTCCCAAGACTATATTTACATTGGTCATAGTAATTAACACCTTACGAGCGGCCTATGCGGTTTATTTATGTGTACCGCACAGCGGGGTGTTTTTAGCCAAAATAGGGCTGTTTACGTGATCATTTTCATGCCTAAATAAGACCCAGAACGTAAAACAAGTACCTATCCCTGAAAGGGCATAAACAGAGCTTTCGAATGACACCATAACGATCCTTGTATGATGGATAGTTTTCTTGCAATAACCGTGCAACGCGAGTGCAAAAAGCAGGTAATTCGGTACTTTCAGTACATAATTGAGTATGTAGCGAGTGAGAGAGGGAGGAGGGAGCTGAGATTTGTGTCAGTAGGTTCGCCGCGGTGGTCTGGAGCAGTCATACGCTCGCTAGTCTCCTGCCACCACTTGTCTCTCTCTCTCAGCCACATTACGTGCTGAAATTGCCACTCGAGTTATGTCGAGCGCCGCCACATAGTCCAGCTTTATTTAACTCGACTTATGTTGCTCGCCGCTAAATAAGGGTTAAGTATACTCATTCAATTTGCAGAAGAATAGAGTTTCAAACTTAGTCTGTTACGCTCAGGTGGAAATATCTTGCCAGTAACTGAAAATAGTCGTTCCACTGGTGAAGATAATGCTGGCATACTTAAGTAATACATGGCAACTGGAGCGAGACGTTTGTACTTGGCACCTGCATTCTTCCAGTACAGTCCTTGTTGACCTTAGTTAAGCCAGTGTCACACGAGCGCTTTTTCCGGCAATTTTCGATAAGCACATATTGTCTCGTATTATTTCAAGGCTCTTTTGTATTGGAATCGGGAACTATATCGAAGGTAGATTATGTTGGGTAGTTTAATTCTTACGGATATTAAGTTGTGAAATTGCCAAACTACAATTGCTCGTACAAATTGGCGTGAAAATTGCTCGTGTAACACCGCCTTTAATCCAGGAGAAAATGTCGGAGAAGCTCAAAATTAGTCTTAATGAATTGACACATAGGTGACAACTACAGTACACCCAAATATCTCGAGTTAAGATAAAATCTCATGAATTCCCATGTGGATGATATAGGCTAGGTGTAAATGGGAACAGCCTCGTGTGGGCCGCATGGCCTTGTGCAGTTTTCCGCTATCTTATGGTCTTATGTTCTTACTCTCCGTGGGGCAACATTTTCCTAATAAATATCTCGAACAATAACACCGCATTAGTATAATTATGGTAAAAGCTATTTGGCGCGTTCGATTGTTCATTATTCTCAAGATTCTGCGTCAATAATAGCCTGTTCATAATCAATATATTCAAAATGTCCATGTAATATCTTTATGAACTTAGGTTTGTATAATATAGGATATATTAGATTACGTTAGGTTATTTAGACAAGGTTAAGCTAGATAAGATATGTTAGGTTCATATAGGCTAGTTTACATAAATCAACATTTGAATAATAGGTTATGTTAAAATAGGTTAGGTCATGTTAGTTAAAGCAAGAGTACACACTAAACTAGCAGGACATCGGCAAGGTTAAGTAAGCATAATATTTCTCATGAACAAAGCATATCATGGATTTTGTCTTCAATTATTTGTTTTGGTTTTTGTCCTTCGTCTATTCCTGTATGTAAACATATGCAAATAGAACGACAGGACATCAATATAGGGAAATTGAAACAAACAATAATTGATTTGTATGACTTTAATTAATGCCTCGAAGCATGGAAGGGGACAGAGGAAGTAGTAGGAGGTGAGGAAGAGATTTGGAGGAGGAGATGAAAGCATCAGGGGTTAACCCAACATGCGTGTGTTGTATCTTTGTATTTTTTTGCAGTGTAGAACGGACAGGACAAACACGACTAAAATCATTAGGTTAGGCTACGTTATTCTTATGAATTTTGTCTAGGGGTATTTAACCCACTGAGCCCCAGGCAATATAATATTAATGTACACTCCAACCCCAGCAGGTTGTCAATTTTTTTTTTTTTTCTCAGAAAACACCTGGAATGGGTTAAAAATTAAGGAAAACTAACAAAAAACCGATCCCCTAAGTCATTAAGGGGTCCTAGGGGGCGCCCGTAAATCGGAATTAACATGGGGAAATGGGTAGGCAAAAGCAAGCAAAAGCCAGTTTTTGCGCGCTCACGCGCATGAGGTTGGACTATGAGGGTTCTCAACCATGGGCATTGTTGCGTGGGATACTTACGCAGTTCCCATACAAATCTGAGCCCTCTAGGTGCCATACAACTGGAGTAATTAACTGCGAGGCACCCTATGCATCGCTGGGGTTTAGCGTTACCTACATTGCCGATGCATACGCTGCGGCACTGGGGTTCTGTGGGTTAAAGACTTGTATGTGTGTGTGTGTGTGTGTGTATAATGTGAGTAGTAATAGCAATGTATGTGAGCGCATATCTGCCAGTGTACGTGACATTATGCTTGATGTGTGTGTGTGTGTCTTGTTTTGTTTTACAAAGCCTAAATTGTTCAATGACATCCTCCTATATTCGTGTTCTTCCTCGCTAAAACATGTCGACCCCCCCCCCCCCCTCTCTCTCTCTCACACACACAAGCCAATCATCAATCTAGTACAGCTGTTAGGTATAGAGTAGTACCTATACCTACATAATTATTGTATCTGTTGGAATACAATTTAATTTAATCCAAGTGTTAATATTTTACTTAATCGATTAATACTGTCAATAACTGCATGATACCTGTACTGTATAATACGATGAAAAATACGACTACATAGCCAATAGATGATTGAACAATTGATTATCTTTGTTCCTCATCTAATTAACCTATGTGTATTTATCCTTTTGAATACTTTATCAACTTTATTTGTATTTTAAAAGCAAACATAGACTATAAAATACTTCATTGTACTTAATATATTATATTTATCGTTATCGACCACCTTCTCTCACTCTTTCTCATTGTAGCTGAGCTAAGGAGAAAAATACCCACCCACTATTGACATACAGCAATTAAAATGCAATTAGGCTACTGACAGTTGAGGCTGGAAGAGAAAGAGGTCACTATACAGTAGACCATACGAGTGGCAGGGTGACCACGTGGTCTGAAATGCGATTTCCATATCTAATAAAAATGAAAATTAATTGATAATTAATCGAAATTTTATCGAATTGATCAATTAATTTTGAGAAATGTTGAGTTAAGTTAACCAATTTCTCAAAATGTAGTAATTAAGTTAAAGTTAGTTAACTTAATCGGTTAATCGGCAAAAAGTTAACTTAATTAACTTAACTGACCCAACTCTTATATTATATATATATATATATATATATATATATATATATATATATATATATATATATATTATACCAGGATTTTTACCAGGTTTAGATTGGATTTTGGTAGGGTCTACTAAACTGGCGAAGTCAAAATCACACAACACATGCACAGAAAAAACAAAGGGTAATATATAACTGTATACATTTGATGAACAACTTTATTTATGTGTTACGTCCTGGGATATATAAACACTGGGCTCTTTCTATTGGACTAGGTATGCGGCAACAAGCAACAACGGAAAACGCTAGATCCCACCCTTATCTATAAACCCAGGCAACAAACCACCCTAAACCGTCAAGAGTCCTGCCTGGACAACAAGGTATCCTATGACTCGGTTACAGGGTGCACGCACTATAGACTGCTGATAGTCAAGCAGCCTATATAAAAGATCACACAATTAAGTTGACTTAAAGCTTCAAGGAAAAGATAGATAACGGAATTAAATTGCAGAAACAATTTAATAACAAACTAGAAGAAAGTACATTTAACGTTACGTTAATTAATACAACTAATCACCCCTGCGTGAAAGAAGGTGAAAGCAAACAGTCCTCAACACATCGTACAGGTAGACAAGATGCAGGTTTCTAAACTGCATGCGGCTACTGTAGGATCTGATGCTTAGCAAAGAAAGTAAGTTACGGATTTAGAGAACTCTTAACTCATAAGCAGGAATAAATACTAGTGATGGGCCATACAGTGTATAATGGCATAGGTATAATTAAATAAAGGCGGCAACTCGCAACATAGCCACATACAGGTGTGCTTCTCACTCTTAGTCAGGCAAGCCTGCTCGGACAGAGTCTCTAAGCCACACCCTGACTCACAACGCTCACAAAAACGGTAAACTGTGGCACCATAACAAGCATACAGATATAATAAACCACTAACCAAGTATCTGACTCTCTCCTGGCGACCCTAAAACAAACGCAAGACGTGCTAGCGCAGTGCTGAATGGACTAGGCAAGGGCCCTCACACAACACAACACTAGACACACAGGCACACAGACAAGAAAATGCCCCCAGACTCCCACGGGTATCCTAGTAAAGTCGTGCAGGTCCACAGGACTCGCACCAGCAGACTTTACTTAAAAGGATCGCAAAAAGCCTCCCCTCCGGTCTAGCCCCTGCTTACCTGCCACAAGAACACACTAGCAAGCATGAAACCACCAAATATGAGACAACAAAAAAGCTTCCTAGGTCTCATTAACAATTATATCTCTGCATAAGGCCCAAAATCCTATCTAGTTATCTGAGAGCTCGTCGTTAATACAATAATAGATATAAGGTCTATCAAGGGGATGGGGTAATTAAATAGATTGGTGAAGTAGTGGAAAGAAGGTATACAAAAGTAAGAGAGAAAGTTTCTAAGGGGGGTTGAGAGGGATAGATATCAAGGGGGTCCGAAGGGTACGACAGTGAGGTGAGCTCTGAGGAGAATAGCTCCTCTGGACCCCTCCAGGATCCCACACAAAGGCACGGTGGTCAGCCAATCACAGGCCGCTACGTCACCCGGCAGCAGGCCTGCAGAAGGCGCCAGGAACCACCAGCCAATCAAAACCGAGAGAAAAGACCACGCGGGCGACCAACTCCTCTGGGAGGGAGGAGGAGGAAAAGCAACAATCACCTCCCCCACCCTGCTCGCTCGCTCTCTCTCTCTCTCGTCTCCTCCCACTCTCACTAGACTTACATCTTATATATTATAATGAAACAATCAACTATCGAGAATAAAATATACTAAGATGTGTTGGTTAAGAATAAGGGCAGCTTCAAGCTGTGAAACAACATAAGAATATCCCAGACATTAGTTACATTGTCGTAGGATATATACTAAGGAAAAGCCGGCCAGCCGGCTGCCGCCAGCCGGTTTCTAAACGGCTGTGCAGCCGACACTCGCGCATGCCCGCACGTGGCTACTATGCAGGAGCGTCACATATGTAAATGCTAAGTTTAACAATACTAATATTTATACATGAATAAATGGTTATACCATATATGTACCGAGCACGGTCGAGGATCTGCAATAGAACTAGGAATCTATTAGCTATCTCTCTCGTTCACTATGCTTCTACAAATATAGAAAATCTTACAACTCCAAGAAATAATCAAAGTCTAAATAGTTGACTGTCTTGATAATAGTCCCTGTTCGCACTTGAAAAATAAACCGAGTCTCAATGGTGGACTTTATCTCTATCTTGACAATGAAATTTGAAATTGAAAAATATTTATTTACCTTTCATGTATTACATATTTGTGTTACAGTATTTACAAGGTGTTATCAATATTCTAGCTGAGCCTTTTGAGAGCTAACTCTCTTAAAAGGCACCTTATTTTAATATGGTGGTCAAGCCTCAGATTTATTCACAATATTTCCAGGTATTATTTTTAGTTTTACAAATATATTTAATCATATAATAATTTGCACACATACCGCACACATACACATGCAACATCATTTTACACATATAGTGTAGTATTCATAAATTTAGAAATGTACATTTAAACAGTATATTATACTGTACATGAAACACCCACACACATTTGTTATTCACCCATATTACCTACCACAGTATAGGCTAAATATGCATAGTTTCATATACACACAATTATGATTTATTGCCATTTGGTTGGGGCATCAGGACAATACACAGCCACCGACGAATGCCCGCGAGACCCCGCGACCCTCCCCCCACGCAAACACACCCACCGAGATCAATGCCCAGACCAAATCAGCCACACACTAATAAATACATAATATGCACTCATCAATAAATAGCCGACCCGATCCGAACACCAACCCAAACGGACCAACCCGCACAAAGAAAAACGCAAGATCCCACGAACACCCGTCAGAAGCTGCACATACCGGTATACTATACAAATAACATTCACCCGCACACACACTGTGCTTCCAACACTCATCTTATCCATTACTATCACTCCAAAAAATACAAACAAATATCTACTAGTTCCGATTCATTATTGATGTTGATATTGGTGTATTAAATAAAACTTTAAGGATTTCTTGAAAGCTAAAACATGTATTTCACCACAAATATTTTGAGGCAATCTGTTCCAAGTCTTGACGCTATGATACTTAATTAATTATTGTGACTGTTTGAAATCATTAAATTAAGGGGACAGCTAGTAGATTGGCATTTCGCAAATTATATTGATTTATACGAAACTGAAACATTTAATTTTGTGTATGATTAGTTATTGATTTGATAGCATAATTAGCCGAATAATATTTATTTAAATAATTTACCTTTAACATTCTATGATTAAAAAACAAATAATGTGTATGTTCATATCTTGATTTATAAGAAATTGTTCTTATTATACGTTTTTGAGCTGTTACTAGTGTTTTCATTTTAGTTGTGCATGCATTACCCCAAACTGTGTGACAATACGTTATATTGAAATAAACCAATTAATAATATATGAGTTGCATTGCTCTGACATATATAATGTTTCTTGTGAGATTTAGTATTCCACTTGGCTTGTTTATTTTGTTTCTAACATTTTGAATATGTAATGTCCAATTAAGCTGTTTTTCCACTATGACTCCAAAACAATTGATATTATCTACTTCATTTAAAGCTGAATTGCCTATCCTGAGGGGTTCTAAGTTTGGGGGAATTTATTTTTTTCTATGGAAGTTATATAGTTAGTTTTGCTAAAATTTAATATTAACTTATTGCTTTTAATCCAGTTGTTAACTTTCACTAGCTCATTATTGATTATGTTTATCAAGGCGTGAAGTTCAGAGTGGTTTGAATATAATGTACTGTCATCAGCAAACAAGGTGAATTTAAGTAAAGTACTGCTATTTACAATATCATTAATATATATAAGAAATGATAATGGTCCCAAAATCGATCCTTGCGGTATTACATACATTATACGCTTAGTGTCCGACTTACAATAATTAAATTGAACATATTGCATTCTATTGTTTAACCTGGGAAAGGCGCTAGAACTCTTTAAGAGGTTTTACTGGGCAAAGGCGCTGGGACTCTTAGGCATAAAAAATGCCTTTCAAAACACCCCACTGGCACTCAAAACAAAGCAATATGTGATTAAGTTAGATAATTACCCTCCATACCTACTATCACTCCTCCACATGTGTCCTCTCCCCTTCCCCCCTCCTCAATTATCAGGTATTTTCCCTATTATTCCCGATATTTACCAAGTATTTCCATGCGAGGAAGGCTGGGAGAGAGGGGGGAGGATGGGGGAGTGTATCTCCGACCGTGTAAGCCAGTCTCAGGCCTCCCCTTGTGACTCAGTACCATGCGAGACGAGAGAGGGAGGGAGTTACTCTCTCGTCAATCTGGTTCAGAGTATGACCTTGGGGCTAATACACGATTTTCACCAGCCGATTGCTGCTACCACTTGTTTTATTGCTTTTCAATGTTCATATGTTCATATTAAAATAAAATAGGCACATATGGATAAATAATTATGATAAAAATATGTGTGTGATAACCCGGGTTCGAATCCCGGTGGATCATATATACTTTAATTAATTTCATTGGGGGTGTGGTGGTGAGATTAATAAAAATAATATGGCAAAGATGGCGATTTTCGTCAGGAATGAACCAAAAACCTTCGCCTGGCGGGACATTTCAAATACCATAGCTTCGCGCTATAAAGGTTAAGTAAGATCGAAACCAAGCATTATTTTTGCCCCTAAAAACATAATGATTCAGTTTGTTAAGCAAAATGTTATGGTCTACGGTGTCAAAAGCCTTTCAAAGATCTAAAAATGTTGCAAGTACCACAAGTACCACAATTATTAGAACTACCACAAGTACCACAATTACCACAATTATGATACCTACCAATTAACTAAGGCTGTGCCGCCCGAGAGTGACCAGTCAGTGGCTGGGTTTGATTACAGAGTCAGTATTGTGTGTGTGTGTGTATTTGCGCGAATATTGGCGGTAGGTTTACACGACACGTATGTTCAGGTGTATAGTGTATCCGAGTGAAGGGACATATACTGTTTATATGAGTGTTTGTGTGCTTATAATAAATGTTTATACATTTATGTGAAAAAGAGAGAATGTGTGTCTGCATCGAAAAGTGAAAAATAGAGAAAAAGAGAGTGTGCGTGTCACGATACAAGCTGCAATCGGTTGACAACCAGACATTTCGTATTCACACCAAAATGAATATATGATATTGGTATGTCACCTGCAATATTTGTATTCATCTGTTTTCTCTATCATTTATTATAAACCTTTCCTTCTGAGTTTTCCACTCATTTGGCAGATTCTATTTCTTATCTGAGGACAAATTATATAATACATCCAGTAAGCTCATTCGTTCTTTCTTAAACTCTTCATTCCTTCCTCCAGACCATCTCTCCCGGAGGAAATTAATTCATGATATTAACCACCTAATACCCTCCGTCTGAGCCTCTTGAATGTACCCACGGACGTATGAGGAGGATTTCGGAGCCCTCTCACTAGAATGACTTGGTTCTCTATATTCTGTTTGTTATTATTAAACATTTTTTCTGGTTGGAATGGACACATACGATATTTCCATGTGTTAACAGTAACCCATTTGACGTATTGGAGGTTATTATGTGTGTTTTTCGTATACTATTGTAACCATTATGTATCCACATATACATATACTCAAGCGCATCCTAATTTACCCATAGTTCCATCGGCATTCAACAATTAGTTTTATATATTTATATATTATATAAACATACTAACTCCCTAGCATTCATATAATCTACTTAAATATCATATTTGCCATATTTAGCTCTAACCTCATAACCACTTAAATAATCACTAATCTAACTTCATGGCGTAGGGATGTGGCGACCCCATCGCCCTTCACTTTGTGGCGCAGATAGCACCTGGAGGTTGGGACTGGGAATCCGACCCCCATAATTATTAGGAGGAGGCTGTAGGCACCAGTTTGACAGGGTGGTACTCCTGGGGAGTGCTAGGTGGTTGATAAGGACAGCGGGAACTCCTGGTTCACCACCTGGCCTCCCTAGCTGATCATTTCTGTGCCTCATCAATATTGAGGGTAACCCCAGCCTGCCCTCCAAAACTACTTCTCCTCATATCAATACATTATACTACAAACACCTTACACACTACACTACCTTTTTCCACAAAAAAAGAATCCGGACGCAACCACGACCCGCCTCGGAGTCCCCAGGGAGGGTGACCAGAAATACCCCCAATGGACTGACCCCTGGCAATGACTCCATAAAATGCTCAGGACCACTACCTTTTACTCTTACTATTCACTTCAGCAACATTTGTGGCCTTTCCTATAACTTCCACTCTGTGGAACACCATCTCTACTCTGCAAACCCTGATCATCTCTTTCTCACCGAAACTCAAGTGTCTCGGACTACTGACAGCAAACCCTTCTCTGTATCCTCCTACTATCTGTATCCTCAGTTTCAAGCCAAAGGTGGATGTTGCGTATATGTGCGCAACAATCTCACTTTCTCTCGTGTTCCCAACTTTGACTCTTCTGAATTCTCAACTCTCAGGCTAAAGCTTTCTTGTCATTCTCAAACTAATTATGTATGTGCTGTTTACCTCGCCCCTGATTCTACTGACTATCCAAAATTCTTTGACCATCTAACTTCTAAAGTGGAACACATTCTATCTATCTCTCCTTTCGCAGAAATCTCCATCCTAGGAGACTTCAACGTGCACCACCGTCAATGGCATTCCTCTCTTTCCACTGACCAACCTGGTGAACAAGCCTACATTTTTTCTATTCTAAATGACCTAGAGCAGTTAGTCCAGCAACCCACTCATAACCCGGATCGCTTCGGAGATCGGCCCAGCATTCATGACTTATTTTTAAATTCTAACCCTTCTACTTTTGCTATAAATCTTTGGGCTCCTCTGACCATAAACGTATCTCTGTCACCTGTCCTATCTCTCCGATACGGCCACCCGATCCTCCCAGCTGGCGGTGCTTGTGGCACTTTGGCGCTGCCGACTGGAATACTCTTCAGCAGTACTTAATTGATTTCCCATGGAATTACATTTGCGTCCGAGCGCCTTTGCCCAGTAAAACCTCTGGGGGAGGCACTCGCTAAGTGGCAGTTTTGCCTTTTGTCTACCTCACCCACATAGAAAACAAAAATATACAATTTCATAATTAATATGTTAAGGGGAGGTATTTAGTTTGTTCCCTAGCCCTCCATCAAGCTTAAAATTACACCCCCTTGAGAGATAAATTTGTACATTTTTCGGTAGCAAAATGTCCCGGCCGAAGGCCGGTTCCTCTTAAATTACAGGCTCGCTTTCGCTCGCCAGGATAAAATCGACACCTGAATTGCACGAAAGGTCTTCATATGGGGTGAAAGTTCTTAAAATCGCTAAACTAATGGGGCAAACGTTTTATAATATCTAAAGCAATGGGGCTAAACATGAGGGAGAAAGGAGTCAAGAAAAAAATCCCTCAAGTGGACATCTCCCCTTAATCTAATCACACTGATATATTTATTTTGATTGTTTATACTTCTGAAACCTAAACAACCTTCTGTAAATAATCTTCCTCCCTTTGACAAGCCTGTATTTACAAAGGAGTACAAAGGAAATCAAGCAACAGCAGATCCAGCGACCCCTCAAGGCTGCTTGCCCTCCAAAATACTGATGGTCAAGTGTCCAAACAGTGGTTTAGAGTGGGTAAGGGAAAAATATAACCTTTATTCATTTACAAATGCAGTCACTCGTGGATTTAAGGCAGTTGTTTGTCTAGGCGAAATTTAAAGGAATCAACGGTGCTGCAGTCTATGACATCTCGGGGAAGCCCATTCCACATGTTAACAACTCGATTGAAGGAGAAATTCTTAGACTCATGTGAATCCAAAGATTTACCAATCATTTTGCAACCGTTCCCCCGTGTGTAGTTTGATTGGTCAATAGATAAATATTTATAACAGATGTGGTGGTCAAGTGGTGAGCACGCTCGCGTGTGAATCTGAAAGACCCGGGATCGAATCCCTGCCACGGCGGACATTTAGTGGGTGCGGTAGTACGTCCTAGCATGTTTCCCATGCTTGCACCAAGTCAGGGGACATCCTGACGACGTATACAGACTAAACACACATAATAAAACCGCTCCAACACCTTCCTCTTTCTCCAACACCCCTTCTCTCCTCTCAACACTCTTCTCTGAGCTAGTGCCGATAAAAATGGCATGGTGGGTCCTGTAAAGAATCGTAAGATTCAGAGTCGTAAAGATTCCAGGACGAGCTCATTAGTGGCGGATCCCTAGATCGACCGTGGTGATTGTCACCTAAACATCTACAAAAGTACAAAAGTAAGTTCATATTGTCGATGACTTTGATGGTTTTGAACACTTGAATTAAGTCGCCTCTTAATTCTCATCCGACGGTGAGTTATAAACACCCATTTTATCTCAATCCTACTTAAGCACTTTTCTAGCGCTTTCTCATAGTGAGTCTAGCGCCAAAGGAAATTTTGAGTTGGCAACTCTGGTAGAAATTTTAAAAAGCAGGTCTGATACAGTGAAAGCTAAACAACCAGAGTCATGTGATGCTTCCAAACCTTCTACATCTACAAGCAGTAGCACCAACATCACCGAAGTCATGAATGCAATCCTTTCTTCAAGTAGTGATGATGAAGATGAGCAGCTCTCTCTGCAGCTGACAACAACCATCAAAATGTACCTCAAAGAAAAACGCATTGGCCCTGACGAAGATCCTCTTGCATGGTGGAGGACCCATGCAGAGCTTTATCTTGATCTTTCTCAGTTAGCAAGGTCTTACATTGCTTGTCCACCATCAAGTGTTGCCAGTGAACGTCTATTTAGTGGTGCTGGGCTGGTGTATGATGACATACGAAGCAGGCTGAGAGCTGAGAGAGCTGATAAATTACTCTTTTTGAAATATAACCTGCCTATCATTAACTTTGATAATTGAATATCAAGCCATCATGCTCTGTAAATTAATGTAGCAAACTAGCAATTGTCAATATTTGTTTTCTCTTTCAAAGGGTGGAGTTTGGGGAAAGAGGTTGGTGGGATGCATATAAGAGTGGGTCCTCGCCCTGCATCCTGGAAACAGAAAATGTAATGAATTTATTATTAATGATTCAATTTTCTATGGTCGAACTCTTTCAATTTATTCAAAATGTATTCATACAGTGAATTTATGATATTTAAGAAATTACACATTCACATAGTCATTAACTTCCGGTAATTAATTTCACAGTAATTTTATTAACGTTTCTTGGTGATATAAAACGAATTACCAGTTGTTGAGGGATGAAATAAGGATTGAAATATTCGCAAATTTTACAAACAAAAATTCGCATTCTTATTCGCATTCGCAAATAGTGAAAATTGATATTCGTTCCATCTCTAATATACAGTATATATATATATATATATATATATATATACCCTGTTTTGGAGGATTTCTTGTGGAAGGAACAGAAAGGGTGGAAAACAATAATTTTGCAGCGCAGGCAATAAAAAAGCATGGGTCACCAATTGTTACGAACCCAAAACGACCAACGCATAACATATGATACAAGTAATAAAAACATATATCACTGTGAAACAAATAGAAAGATAGTGCTAGATCACCTTTATGTCAATATAATACAAATGTATATCAAATAAAGGCAATAGCTGCGAACAATGGAAGGATCTTATAATGATTGAAGTAAGTTAGGATTGTACGGGAGGTTGAAGAACAGAGCAAGAAGTATAAATATTTTAGAAATTAGGCGAACACAAAATATATCAGATAATTAATATTTGTTGATGCTAAAGTGAAATGTGAAATGTTTAGTTTATATATAGTTGGAGGTGAAATATGAAATGCTAAAATGACAAGATTTAAAAATTACAATACAAAATATAACTGGATTACCGGTATGTAAATATATGAGATGTGGAAATAACTAGAGAGTGGTAGCACAAAGCAGGAGTGTCTATGTTGCCAGGTTAATCTATATGCAAATAGTTAGTAAATTGCAGTGCTAGAGAAACAGGAAATTGCGCAAGAGCAATGAAGAAGAGAAAGAAAACGTGAAGAGAGAGTGTGGAAGGAATTACAATTATGGTATGAAAGGTCTGGACCAATCTGTGGTGAGAATTGGAGATTTTGAGGCGGTATTATGGGACAAATAGTTACAAACCCAACAACCAATAAACGCCCAGCAATTGCCCCGAGGGAAACGGGGAGAGATATGACGACTCAGGCAAACCTTCACCCCAATTGGTCAGCTTCCAATTATTTATCCTACCCAGCACCCAATATCACATATCCCAGCACACACAAGATCCCTGTCACCATAAACATCAAGAAAATGGTTATAGACACTTGCTGGGGTATTATTTCAGTGAGGGTGAAGTTGATACAAGTAAAGAATAAAGAGACCGCGTGAATGAAAAACTTGCTGCCCGACCGGCTCAGCCAAGCAGCGCACTCCCTGATGCAACAACCGGGTATATAAAGGCCGAAGGTGGGTGGAGAACCTAAGGATGACGGACGTCATCTGCCAGGTCACAGTCTCACAAAAGGCATGAGCAACCTTGTTCCACTGTTCACATCCCTCTACACAGAATAGACGGCAACCTGATAATGAATCAACTATCAGATAAAGAGCCTACATTCACCCACAGTATCCAAGAGCCTGTATACACATTACCCACCTGCATCAAGTGTCACATAAGCTACATGGAGTGACTGGCAGCATGACAGAAGAGGGAGAACTGAGTGGATACTGGTGGCCTGACGTGACCCGTTGAGGAGAAGAATAGTGTTGTGCATACATGGTGGACGGAGATACCCATCCTTATTCCACCCTTCCTCCTCCTTAGTCTCCTTTCCTCTTCACTTCAGCTCATGTCATCAAACTGAGAATTCTTTGTTTTAACTACTTCTTCGAATATGTTTAGAGTAGTAACAATGTACAGATGATCTATTTTAGGCCCATTTCTTCACTAGCAGAAGAGCTGTTGACTGCTTTGTTGAACATAAATATGAACTATAAATTAATGCAAAATATCAAACCTTTATAAATGACATCTGAATCACAAACTTTATATATTAATAACAAAACTACTAAATCATATGAAATAGACGAAAGAGATCTGTAGTTCCTTAGGAATTATATCTTTGAAAATGAAGAAAATACTGAATGTTGTGGTAGGTTAGAAAATAACTCTTACTTTAATCTGAGGGTAGGATTAATTGAGGAGTTTATTGAATATGTTCTTTAATGAAAAACTGTTTTTAACTGTGAAAGAAATAGGGAAATACAACACTGTTCTTTTTACTGTGATATGTTATTTCCTTGTATGATATATACAGTATGTATTAGGACTAATGTGTTTCCTTGTATGATATATACAGTATATATTAGGACTAATGTGTTTCCTTGTATGATATATACAGTATGTATTAGGACTAATGTGTTTCCTTGTATGATATATACAGTATGTATTAGGACTAATGTGTTTCCTTGTATGATATATACAGTATGTATTAGGACTAATGTGTTTCCTTGTATGATATATACAGTATATATTAGGACTAATGTGTTTCCTTGTATGATATATACAGTATGTATTAGGACTAATGTGTTTTCCGTCGAAGAGCATAATACGAGTTTTAGTAATATTGAGATACTTCAGTTGACACCAGCCAGGTTGAGTCTATATCCAGTTCCAAGTTGAAATATTTTCAAGGAATGAATATCGAATAAATTGCCTCGGAATATGGAGGCGATTGGAGATGAAGGTATCTAGCAATTCATATATGGTCAATTAGCTGTGTTTCAGTTCCATTAACTGTAATATATGATTTATTTATATGTTATATTAAAAAGACGCTTACAAGACTAACAATATGATGATGATGATACAAACTATATTTTTATACCTCTGACTTCCACAGGCCCTTCCTAAACTTTAGAATTCATCTAGCCACAATAAAACCTTAAAACTTAACATTTTACTGAAAGGGTTTATCACTGTGAACAGCTGTTCTAAAGTTCCGGAGAACACAGGGCCTTGTTTTGATAAAGGGAGGTAGTTGTTTTACTGGACCCCCTTCTCCTTCATGCTTAGCCCCATAATTTATGAGATTTTAAGATGTCCCCCTCGTTAATTTGGCGTCTTTACGACCATTCACCTCATGTCCCTGTAATTTTTCCCTGGCGAGCGATAACATGCCTGTTATTTAGGAGGAAGTGGCCTTTGGCCGGGATATTTATCTACCGAAAAATGTACAAATTTATTTCAAAATAATATTATATATATATCAATAAATGACAAAACAAATAAACCGTTCTGTCCTTAATGATATATTTATCATAGCTGCTGATTCTTTGGTGTCGGCTGACATATCAAGCTATACTGCATATATTCCCTTTGATGAATTAATTGACAAAATTCAACATACAGTAGAGTGGACTAACAAAAACTGACACAGAGTTCCTTATAATTAGTTTGGTATGTGATGTTTAACACCCTCCCAACATGCTTGATAATGCGGTTGAAAATCTGTTCAAAACTGTAAATACTGCTATAGGCTATACATAATTCATGTTCTTCCACATGATGTGAAATACGGGTATACAGTACAATTAGTGGGATTGAAATAAGATTGTAGATTTCAATGCAGTCTTTAATTAATATGATTAGCCAACTTATTTATAACACGATACTCTCTGCATGAAATCACACTTCTGTTCTGTTCTTCAACATAGCGTGGAAGAACATAACTTATATAGGATAATGTACAATCGCCTGGTCAAGTTTCTGGTAGGTTATTATATGATAAACATGGAACACTGAACATTGGTTCGGGCATGTGTCTAATGCCAAATGTAAAGGTGCAGCAACACCTGCCCTAAACGTGAGGTTGGAACATGGTTCGGACCTCGCCACAAACATGGTTACACTCATGTTAAAAACACTAGTGACACAGACATGTTGGTGCCTTTGTCTGACTCATATTGGTAGCACTGGTGTGGGCGAGGTTACGAGATACTAACAAGACAGACCAGTGAAATGTTAGCAGCGACCGTGATAGCATATAGCATGGAGTAGACTAAAGAACAAACATCCATGTTTATTGAACTATATCAATGGCATAAGGCGTTATGGGACCATAACGTAGATGATTATGAGAATATACTGATGAAGCTTGGAGAAGCATACAGATTGTATGGAAATTGAAAGAGCTGAAGCTGATAAGAAATTGAAGACCTTGATTGGTAAGTTCTGTCTTTCACCATAGATATTTGCTTTAAGTGATGAACGCGCCCAAATTCTGCGGCGAGTACGTATGTGTTGTCCCTGCTCCTCACGTATGTGTTGTCCCTACTCCTCACGTATGTGTTGTCCCTGCTCCTCACGTAATATAACCTCTGCGGTAATTGTATAAAGTATGGAGACCTCCCTCGTCGCCATAGTGCTGGGTACTGCCTCTTACAAGTCTGGGCCCCATTGCTACTTAACCTCTGTGCCTAACATGCCAAAACAATACTCGTAACATAGCCTGCGACATGTTGCTAGCATGTTTGAGCCATAACCATATAATGTCACAAGTAGTGTTTCGGGCAATGGTCTAGGGCAAGTGTGGCCGCACCGTAATTAACATGAGCATCATAGTCCTTGCATGATAGTGTGGTAATCCGGACATTGACGTATGGGAGTGAAGTATGGTCGTTGTTGCAGAGGCCTAAATCAAGAGGGAGCGAGGTCAAAATGAGTTACTTGAGAATTGCGTGCAGGGTCACATGGACAGACATTACACATATGAGGAAGCACAAGAGCGATGAAGTATGAATATAGATGTGCTGGAGAGTGTGAAAAGGAACACCTTGAAAAACAGTCATGTGGAGCGTATGGAGAGTGAGACAAATGAATGAAATAGTGGACGAATGTAAGGGCAAAAATAGACCGAGAAGGAGATGGAAGGATGGGGTTGAAACGAATATGAGTGAAAGAGGTGTAAGGTGAGAGGAGGGGTGCTGACTGACGGATGACAGAGCAGCTTAGAAGTGATTAATTCGTACCCACCCCCATGGGGATCAAGGCATCTTGCAATATATAGATTGATTATAAGAAATAAAAGAACTGAAGGAAATTCACGTAAGTCTGTTTACATTAGATAGTAATACCTACCTTGATTATAAAGAGACAGAAATACACACAAACGTGCTGACAGACACTACACTAAGCTCATAATTCCGTTATTACAGATACTAAGGAATTATTGCTAGCATAACTCAACTGAAACATCAGCCACAATAATTATCATATAAGGATGATATATATAAATACATATATACCGGTACATTAGTTGTACATATTCAAGTGAATGCACATGGTCTGTGTATAAACGGTACGATATTGAGCTTTTTAAGAAAAGATAAATCAAGTATCATGTGAGAAAAAATAATAACAAAATTCCCAATTTAAATTGAACACAAATGGTAAATATACGATAGTCAAAGCATTCAAATATGCAAAATATAAGGATGCAAAAACCATTGCAGATATTGAAACAATAAATTGCAAAGGCAAGTTGGATTGGCTACATTGTGTGTCATATAGGACCAATACTGTCAGCTGTGTATACTTATATGTTAGATTATTGGCACCTACCAACCATTAATACCACTTCAGTGTGCCCAACCTTATGCAGTATATACGCCTCTTTGTATGTATATTCTATAATTGAAAAATAGATAGATTGGATATATAGATATTGAGTGGGAGACGGATTTGTAAGTACAGAGATACTTAGATAAACATATACTATACATAGAAATACAGATTGATATATACCACGGTTGATAAAATGGACAGTATGATTAATGTTAATGAATCCTACTGTCACAACATAAAAATACCCTCGCTGTTTTCATTACACATCAGCATTGTACAAATATCTCCATATTCAAAATAAACAATGGGGAACAGTCCCTAGCAAGTGACTTACTCAATAGGCGGAGTTTGAGAGAGAGAGAGAGAGTTGTCCGAGAATGCGTGATGAATCAGCGAGACAGTCGCGATGCGGCTTTGAGAAGTCAATGTATTTCTAGTATAAGGATGAAAATGCCCTTAACATGTATGGATTAATAACTACGTGAAAGTTTTGTTGAGGTAATTTATTAGGTGGACTTTTTGACAAAACTTCCTTATATTCACAATTATTCCTCTCGACTCCAAGATTGTAGTGCAACTTTTGATGAAGGAGAATGTTGTGTTCATTTTAGAGCGAATCTTGTGTCTGAGTGTACGTCACTAGATGCAAATATTGTTGTGGTTGTGAAGGCAAAACACTACTTCTTTTTTTTTACAAGGGTCTATGGGAGCAAACAGGATAATTAATATAATAGTACTCATATTGATTGTTAGAGATTCTTCTTAAGGTACATAAAATCGTCTTGTATTAGCGAAATTATAATATAAATGCTATCATAATATTGAAGGGTTTAATAACAGGAAAGATATGTCTGTAGCCATGGTGGCTTCCGTGCACCTGAGTATCGGTATTACTGTATTGATGGTGGCTGTCTCTCTTCCTTCTGTGTATTGTCCGCCTGTCTGTCTGTAGCCATGGTGGCTTCCGTGCACCTGAGTATCGGTATTACTGTATTGATGGTGGCTGTCTCTCTTCCTTCTGTGTATTGTCCGTCTGTCTGTCTGTAGCCATGGTGGCTTCCGTGCACCTGAGTATCGGTATTACTGTATTGATGGTGGCTGTCTCTCTTCCTTCTGTGTATTGTCCGTCTGTCTGTCTGTCTGTAGCCACGGTGGCTTCCGTGCACCTGAGTATCGGTATTACTGTATTGATGGTGGCTGTCTCTCTTCCTTCTGTGTATTGTCCGCCTGTCTGTCTGTAGCCATGGTGGCTTCCGTGCACCTGAGTATCGGTATTACTGTATTGATGGTGGCTGTCTCTCTTCCTTCTGTGTATTGTCCGTCTGTCTGTCTGTAGCCATGGTGGCTTCCGTGCACCTGAGTATCGGTATTACTGTATTGATGGTGGCTGTCTTTCTTCCTTCTGTGTATTGTCCGTCTGTCTGTCTGTTGGTCTGCTTACCTTGTCGTTCACTTGATCGTTTGACTGTCCGTTTCCTTACGTCCATCTGCCTGCCTTAACCCTTAATTAGCGGCTCACCACATAAGTCGAGTTAAATAAAGCTGGACTATGTGGCGGCGCTCGACATAGGTCGAGTGGCAATTTCAGCACGTAATGTTGCTGAGAGAGAGAGACAAGTGGTGGCAGGAGACTAGCGAGCGTATGACTGCTCCAGACCACCGCGGCGAACCTACTGACACGAATCTCAGCTCCCTCCTCCCTCTCTCACTCGCTACATACTGAATTATATGGGGAAAGTACCGAATTACATGCTTTTTTCACTCGCGTTGCACGGTTATTGCAAGAAAACTAGCCATCATAAAAGGATCGTTAGGGTGTCATTCGAAAGCTCTGTTTATGCCCTTTCAGGGATAGGTACTTGTTTTACGTTCTGGGTCTTATTTAGGCATGAAAATGATCACGTAAACAGCCCTATTTTGGCTAAAAACACCCCGCTGGGCGGTTCATATAAATAAACCGCATAGGCCGCTCGTAAGGTGTTAAACACTCTTTATTTTCTTCATGTTATTGTTTTTCATCAATAAATATTATGACATTTGTTTCCCTCTCCCACGAGCCCGATTCTTGTTTACTATAAAATTCTACACGCAGATATTCCCTGTCATGAACTTTAATTTGGGGTATGATAATTCGCTTCAAGTTTCTGTGTGTGTACCCTTATTATGCTGTGTGATATACTGTAAATCAATATAATGCAGTATAGAGTCTCTGTGAAGTTAACAATTATTATGTAATTGGAATGTTACGAGATATTACCTAGTGTACAGTATATTCAGACAATGAAAACATGCACAAAGGTATTGATGGCTGTATATCATTATCTGTGTAGCTTAAGTGTTAGCAACATCTTGAAATATCCTTTTCAGATCCATCTTGTTGCTTAAAACCTCAAACTACTGTTCATATAATTTCATGAAATATTTTGCATCCAGTAATGTTAACTCTTTAGGGCAAAATTAGTTTCCTGTTATACCTTAATACCTCAATTATAGTATTTATTGCAGGAAACGTTTCCATGCATACAGCTGGGTATTTCATGACCGCTGAAGTCATATATCAACTTTAACTCAACACTGAATGTGGATCTCTCATAAACTACTACCTTTTGTTTGTCTTTTTTCTTTTGCTAAATGTATCATATGGTTATCATTTGTTCGGATGTTTGCAACTATGTGCTACGTTATACATTACTGTCATGTTTGTTTGTTTTTAAACAGCGTGAACAAACTGCAATCAAACTGAACTTTCCTTGAATGGATTTTGTCCGATTGCTTTGTGCTTCTGAGACCGGGTTTCGTCTACAGCGTGGGAATATTACACATATAATATGCACACACTACTTCCATAGTCACGTTTATGTATTATAATTATGAACCCTTCATAATATGATAAAAACTAGAGAGTATTGTGGGTAATATGGTTTGAGTATTTTACAACACATACACACATCCGCACGCCAACACACATTATCAAAAGCACTCTCACATAATTAACACAATTATTACGCACATTAACCGAAGCCAACAAATACACACACATACAACAAGCTCAATTAATACACATTGACATTTAAGGGGAGCCTTAGTGTTGGTTTGTGTCCTGGTGGAATAATAGGGATAATTCTAGGTGTGATATAGTGTCAGGAATGGATCACCGAGTCAAAATTGGCACATTGTTTTTAGATAGGCTGAAAGAGGCTATATTTTCAAAGAAGGTATACTAACTCACGATTGATAGTTTTGATTAGTTTTAATATCCGGTGTGATAATGGTAATGGTGACCTATTCCGGGCCTCAGATAGAGAACAACTCCGGTTGTCCTCCTAAGCACCTTCTCTTCCTATCAATACACTACACTACAAACTACATACTAAACTATCTTCTCAACATTTAAAATAACTCTAACGTACAGTACCTTCAATTTGTATTTCCATCATTTTTTCGGCTTTGGGGGGTGTGGTGGGTGGGGGGGGGGGGGGGGCGTTGCTATGTCTCACAGGAACAAATGTTTCAACAAATTAACACTAACTTATAATTA
Organism: Paralithodes platypus; assembly: GCA_032716605.1. Taxonomy (NCBI): domain Eukaryota; kingdom Metazoa; phylum Arthropoda; class Malacostraca; order Decapoda; family Lithodidae; genus Paralithodes; species Paralithodes platypus. The sequence continues at coordinate 5,317,866 of CM064515.1, read as the reverse complement.
AGCAATTTGAGATTAATTGCATATTCGGTTGCTGTATGCAAAGTATTTATTTTAAGATTTTTCCTAATAGTTTTCTCAGCGAACCAGCCCTCTTTGCTGAACAAGAACCTATAATATGCTGGACCGCTGGTGTCACAACAATCTGGACAGAACTGAACAGATGATGTAGGGAGAGTAAGTAATGGACAGAAGGGTTGGAAGAATATACTGTATAGCTATACTGACTGAAAAAGAGCAAGACTTACTGGATAAGGAGAGAGAAGTGCTGGGCAAGGAGAGTTAAGTTTCATGAGCGGGGGAAGAGATCTAGAAAGCACAGGATAAAAATGCTGAACGAATAAGATATACTGGAAGAGGAGGAAAAGGGATTGCAGGTAGGAGGAGGAGGAAGAAGAAGAAGAGGCGTTTAGAAGAGGAAGAAGATATTACAAAGAAAAGCGAACAGCTACAGATCTACTGATCTCCATCGCCGATAGAAGAGAAAAACATGTTGACAGTGGAAGCAGAAGAGGTTGGGAGAAGATTAACAGTATAAAGCGATGGAAGAGTTTGCATGAATAGACCAACGTTCTGGATGAGGACCAATGGTTGGATAAAGCGGAAGAGTTACCGAAAGAAGAGGAAACCATCCTGAAAAAGGAAAAAGAGTTACAGGAAGATGAGCCAGAGGAGAAAGAAGATGAGGAAGTGTTGGAAGAGGAGGAAGCCAATGTTAGTCAAGAAAGAAAGGAGGAGGAAGAACAAGTGAACGTAGGTGATGAACACTGATAAAGCACATCACAATACAATATATTCCAGTCGTATGAAAGATAAAAGATGAACAAAATATTATTATATGAAGATGCTGGTAAGAAGAATGGGGGGGGGGGTTATGATAATATAAAGTACCTCCGGAAATAACAACCAGGCTGCAACAAGAAAAATAATGAAAAGAGGGACACGCTGTGGACAAATAATTAATAGTTACATGAACGCTCTTTCTAAAGATATAAACATAACATAGTTAAACAGCATCTTAACGCCCTTTGACTCATATGACACAATCGCATCATATGACGGTTTGGCCAAAATACTCATATGACGTGATCGCATCATATGAACTTATCTTTGTATCTCTCTAATAAGTTATTTTACACTCTAACATCATATTGAGCTTAGTAAGTTAGGTAAGTTAGATCAGAATCTGTCGAATGGTGGCAACCACAAGTTCCTCCGACTTCTAACGGTCCCTCAGTGAGATTTTGACAGTTGTGGGGATAATACCGTGCCGTCCGCCTCCTCGTCACTAACTATTTCAGTCTGAGGGGGGTAATTAACCACTTGCGATTTTTGAACTATAAGGAAGTTACAGCCGAATACATACAACAATATTTAGCAATTACCAGCTAAATTACGGTTGTAGTGCATGTATAGACACATAAAATACTGCATAATTCAACATACTTTCTACCTTTACATTATCATTGTATTTTGCATAATATCAATGTTTACGGCTCCAACTTCCTTATAGTCTAAAACTCGCAAGTTTTCAGTTAAATTAATGTTTGGTTTGCATCAGTTTGTCACACTTGTAAGTGAAGCTTAATTATAGATGGTCAACGTGTTCATGTTCTGTTGTGTAGCCACAGCGTAGGTTGCCTACTAAGGCCCTCTACCTTAAATGATGTCATAAAACGTTCCCTTGCATCAATCCCTGACCCACCTGAGCCAGTCAGAGACTATGGCAACATGGACAGATTGGATGACCACCTACCCCTGTAAAGAGCAGTCAATAATTGGAGTGAGATGGCACATGTCTTACTGCCTTACAAGGATCAACATCAACAAAAGCATCAAATAAACAGGTCAAGCTGGCCCTATAGCAACAACATCAACTGAGAACATTATAAAACAGGCTTAGTTACTTAGAGGAACATTGACATCAGACTTAATCCTTTTAACGCCTTACGAGCGGGCCGTAAGGAATTTCTACTACCCGCCAAGCGGGTGGTTTTACCCTAAATGGCCCTGTTTCCGTGCACTTTTTCATGCATAAACAAGAGCCAGAACATAATTCACAGAGGTGGGCAGGTGCGCGCCATTTGGCGCTCTGCGCTCTGCGATCCGGTGCGCATTACCAATATAGAGGAGCGCGGAGCGAGGAGCGGCAAAATTCTGAAATCGGAGTGCAGGCGGGGAGCGCAGCTAGAAATTCGCGCTCCTTTCTGGCGCTCCGGAGGCGATTTTTCCTGTCAACAACAGGTACAAGAACGTCATTATCGTGTACAGTCATCGTACCGTTCGTACGGTGTTACCCGAGCCTGTCTGACTGTCTGATAGTCAAAAGACACTATAGACTTCAGAGACTTTTATCATTTTATGGTATCGATACTATCGGAATGTTACTTGAATGTATGGGTGGGAGGGTGGTTTGGGGGATGGTGGGGGGAAGGTAGAAGCGGAATTGACTCGTGTTACAAATATGAAGCCGATTGGTGAGGTAGTTTCGCCACCACAGATTTTATTTGTTTTACTTTTCTTCGTACGGATACGCTGGAAGTGGGTTGTGGGAGGAAGTTGGGGGTGTGGTGGAGGGAAGGCATAAGGGTAAGGCACTTGTCACACAAATATGGAACCGATTGGTGCAATCGTTTCGCCGCCACAGATGTTCTTTTGTTTTCCTTGTGAGGCAACCAATAGTCAGCGAGTGGGTGGGAGGAGGGGTTTGGGGTAGTGGTGGTGCCGTGGTGGGTATGCAGAAGGGTAAGGTACATGTGGTAAAAAACTAAAAATATGAAAGCCATAGGTGCAGTCGTTTCGCTGCTACGATTTTTTTTCGGCGAGTCAGTATATAATTATATACGGACCTGGCACTGGGCGTGACAACTGACATCTGACAAGACCCTAGTACCGGCCGTATATATATAATTATTATAAATTATATACCGTCGGACCTGGCAGTTTCGGACCTAGTTTCTCAGTTTGGACAGTTTCTGTAATTCTTTGTCATATCATAGATATCAATGGACAGTCACAATGTCACAAACTCACAATGATATCAATCATATCATATCATTGACATTTGCAATGATATCAATCATATCATATCATTGACATTTGATTTATTGATATGACATAAAGAATAACAGAAACTGAGAATGTGAGAAACTTAAACAGTTAAACTTCAGAAAGACACCATGACTTGAGTTTTTTTTAATGTTTTGAATTCTTGGAATTTAGTGAAGTGAAAGACAAAGGACAAAGTGAAGGACAAAGGTAAATAATTAAATAGCTTCTAGAAGCTGGGTTTTTTTTTTTTTTTTTATATATACCTATATTTGGGAGCGCGGAGCGCAGGAGCGCGGAGCGGGAAGCACATCGGGTCTGCTGACAAAAGGAGCGCGTGAGCGCTGCCGCATTACCTTATGTCTGATGAGCGCGGAGCGCTGCCGCATTACCGGTCCCACAGGAGCGTATTACCTCTGGTAATTCAATTATATATCCCTGAAAGAGCGTTAATTCAGCTTTCCAATGACACCAGAACCATCCTCCTACGACCAGGCGTTCTCTTGCAACGATCGTGCAAGACGGAAAAATCCCTAAAATACGGTAATTTCTTGACATAATACCCTGTGTAGTGACGGAGGAAGGGTGGATGTGTGTGCAGTAAACGTCAGTAGGCCCGCGGGACCCGTGGCGAACGGTCAGAGCCCGACCTACGCTCCGCCCACCCCTCGTCTCTCTCTCAGAGGCAATATTGCTCCAAAATTGCACACAGACTTAAGTCGGGTTAATGACAAAACATAGCATAGTGTTTAGTTAATGAAGCTTACTACGATAACTTTGTACTATGACAAACACAATAATTGAGATTAGATTTCCATTTATTTTTCATTTTGCTGAGCATATTCTTAAGAATGTTATTGATGTTGATGATCAACCCATTATGTCAGAATGTTGTTGCCATATGAAGTACTCTAGCTATAAATACCATCATATATTATTACCTAATGAAACACATGAAAAGCGTGAAGTTAGGGAAAGCACCAGGAACAGATGGAGTGTGTGGGGAAATGTTGAGGCATGGTGGTGAGATAGTGATCTAATGGGTATGAAAAATGTGCAAACTAGCATGGGAGAAGAGGAGTGCACCTGATGACTGGAAGACATCCATAATAGTCCCCCTATACAAGGGTAAAGGGGAAAGAGGAGTGTGTGGTAACCACTGAGGAATATGTCTTCTAAGCGTAGTAAGGAAGGTGTATAGTAGGGTAGTGATTGAGAGACTGAAAGTGAGAACGGAGAAATGGATAGGTGACGAGCAGGGAGGTTTTAGGAAGGGAAGAGGATGTGTAGATCATATTTTTACCCTGAAGTATGTTGTGGAGAAACATCTGGAGAATAAACAAAAGGTGTATGTTGCCTTTATGGACTTGGAGAAGGCCTATGACAGAGTGGATAGAGAAGGTATGTGGAAAATACTTAGAATATACGGAGTAGATGGCAAGTTGCTGAAAGCAGTGAAGAGCATGTATGAGGGTGCCAAGGCGGCAGTACGTGTGGAGAATGAGCAGAGCGAGTTCTTTGACCTGAATGTTTTGTTGAAACAGGGGTGTGTGATGTCCCTGTGGTCGTTTACAGTATATATGGATGGAGTAGTAAAAGAAATATCGCTGATAAGGGATAAGCCTGTACTGCTGTTTGCTGATGATACAGTTCTGATGAGCGATAATGAATCGGAGTTGCAGGGTCTGGTAAATGCGGGAAGAGCAAGGTTATGGTCTTTGAAAGGGGTGAAGCCACAGAGTGCAAGGTGAAGTTGAATGGTCAGGCTATGGAGATTGTCAGCTCATTTAAGTATCTGGGCAGTGTGTTGAGTAAAGATGGGACTATGGATGAAGAAATGCGGGAGAGGGTGCAACAAGGGAAGAGGGTTGTAGGAACGTTGAAAGCAGTAACAAGAAATAGGGTGGTCAGTATGGAAGTGAAGAAGTCCTTGCATAACAGTGTGGTAATCCGACACTGACTTACGGAAGCGAATCATTGACGTTTTAGAAGAGACTCATACCAAGAGTGAGAGGAGTGGAAATGAGTTACTTGAGAAGTGAGTGCGGAGTTACATGGAGGGATAGACAGACGAATAAGGAAGAAAGAAGGTGGTGTGGTGTGGAGGTAGATGTGCTGGAAAGTGTGAAAAAGAACACCTTGAGATGGTTCGGCCATATGGAACGCATGGGAAGCGAGAGAATGACTAAGAAGCTGTACGAGACTGAGGTGGAAGGACAGAGAGGGAGGGGTAGACTGAAAGAAAGGTGAAAGGATGGAGTGAGGAAGTATATGGATGAAGGTGGTGCTGGTGGGAGGAGGGGCGTCGACTGACTCGGGACAGAAGTGCATGGGGGCGGTTCGTTCGTGGCTACACCTTCGGGGATCACAGCGTCAGGCAATAGATAGATAGATAGATGTTATTAGGTTTCAGCATACCTGTAATGTAATTTATCTTAGGCTACATCGACATCGATAATTGATGTTAACCCTTAACTGGCGGCGCGCGACATATGTCGAGTGAAATAAATGTGGCCTATGTGGCGGCGCGCGACATATGTCGAGTTACTAATTCCCACCCTAATTTAAGTGGCAAGCAAAACCTAGCATTCAGGCGGTGTACTACAAGGTCCCACACACACATCCCCACCGTGTGAGCTTGGCTCAGTACCGCTCTAGCCGCCGTGATGGAGAGACAAGATTTGCCCGTGTCCGATTCGGTGGCCTCCATCGCTAGTACATCGGGCCAGCCAAGCCGTAAGGCCCCGCTCTCCGCCGAGGAGTTAGATCTGCTGATGAACTCTTCAGCGGTGTCTAAAAGGTTGTTGGATGAAACCATGGAAGGGCTTGGTGATAGTGGGGGAAGTGAGGAGGAAGAAGAAATTGAGGATAAGCCTGTCATCGTTTTCACAAACGCCCTAACGTGCGGGCGAAAATGGTGAAGGGAACGAAGAGAGCGATGAACGTGTTCTAGACATTGAAGAAAGGTATGCAGATGCTGACGAGGAGCTTGGCGAACATACTGGTGTGGGTGTTGGTAAGTACAATGTACATTTATATTGTTTGAGAGATTGATTTAGCCTACAATCATTTTATTATTGGCGTAATGTCAGGGTGGACGGTACATTTCTTACGGGAATACAAGCAATGAAGATTGTGGGGTTGGTCTTCCTATACATACGGGATATACAGTATATGTGCATGTGACTTTGAAATTGCTTGCAAGTTTGATTGCAAGCAATTGCAATCATTTTATTATTGGCGTATAGGCCTATGTCAGCGTATACGGTACATTTGTTACGGGAATACAAGCAACGAAGATTGTGGTGTTGGTCTTCCTATATTACATATATACTGTATATGTGCATGTGACTTTGAAATTGTTTGCGAGTTTCCATTCATTTTATAGGCGTATATATCACGGTGTACAGTAGAATACTTTCATTACGCATGTCACTTTGAAATTGCTTGCGTGTTAGAGAAAATAATAATGAGAATTACATATACGGATGAGGAAGAGAGAGAGAGAGAGAGAAAGAGAGAATACAGAAACTGAACTGAAGAAAGAGTGAAAAAGATATAAAAATACAGAAATATTACAAGCAAATAAAGAAAGAGGGATTAGAGAAAATAATAATGAGAATTACTTATACGGATGAGGAAGAGAAAGAGAGAGAATACAGAAACAACTGAAGAAGAAAGAGTGAAAAAGATATAATAATACAGAAATATTACAAGCAGATAAAAGAAATAGAGTGATTAGTTAGAGAAAATAATAATGAGAATTACATATACGGATGAGGAAGAGAGAGAGAAAGAGAGAATACAGAAACTGAACTGAAGAAAGAGTGAAAAAGATATAATAATACAGAAAGAGGGATTAGAGAAAATAATAATGAGAATTACATATACGGATGAGGAAGAGAAAGAGAGAGAATACAGAAACAACTGAAGAAAGAGTGAAAAAAATATAATGATACAGAAATATTACAAGCAGATAAAAGAAATAGAGTGATTAGTTAGAGAAAATAATAATGAGAATTACATATACGGATGAGGAAGAGAGAAAGGGAGAGAGAGTGAGACAGAGCGTGTACGAATGAGAAACGGAGAGAGAGAGACAGAGCGCGCGAGAGAGGGAAAGCGAGCGAGCCAGAGAGAGAGTCAGACAGACAGACAGGAGTGAGAGAGAGAGAGAGAAAATACAGAGAATACAGAAATAAGGAGAAATAAGAGAAAATAAGACTGATTGCCGAAGGAATAATAGACGCGCGTGAGGCCGAAGTCAGGCCAAAGCGAACGCATCCGAACGCGCCCGGGAAATAGACCAAAAAGTAACCTCTCTTCCTCACCTCCTCCCACCCTCCACACTTGCTCATAACATCCAGAATAGACTTCTATGGGGAGACGAAGAGTTCCTTGTTCCAAAAATGATCGTTTCGTTCGCATTTGCACCATAGTAACGGCGGTAAGGCGAGTGAAAGTGAGCGAATATTTTGGGATTGTGCCCGCTGGGCGGCACTGTAAAATACCTCACCACCCGCTCTTTCTGGGTTAAACACTCGTCTGTGGAATCCTATTAATATACAAATACAGTTTGTGGTGATGTTAAGTGGGGGAAGGAAAAATGCCACAATCGGATTTGAGGAATACCCTGTGGAATATCGACCAGGAGGAAGCAAGGATGATAATAATGACAAGAGGGACACCACCAGTAACTTAATTAGGGAGGAGGAATTGGGGGAGGAAGCTCATGATTGTAAGAGAGACCGGAACCAAAATAGCATTAATCCCTTCAGCACCTTGATGCCTTTTTACCTTGATTGTGTGTAAAATGTATATGATTTTATGGAGCTTAAGAAGGAATTATATTACTAAGAGGGCTTATTGAGATTGTATTTATCCATTAAGGGGAGGCACAACCTTACACCCCCAAGTCACCCTGTATAAGAGATTTTGTTTCTGGCATTATACCATATTAATACCAATGGAAATACTAATGCCCCTTTCCCACTGGTGAGAGAAGTCACGATTTTCGTCGCCGATGACTTAATTTTGTCAAATTCGCAAGAATACGTGCGACGTTCACGATTTTGACCGTTTCAAACAGATGACCAATTATACTCGGCGAAGATGTCGCCGATGTCGGCGACGCAATCGCCGACCTTCTGCGATGTTATCGGCGAAGTGAGCGATGTTTCGCCAATTACCTCTGCAAGGCATGTCACATTTTCAAAAATATCTTGCGAAATCATGCGAGGATGAAAGAAAACTCGCCGTATGTTCTGCGACGTCTTCAGCGATTCAAGCGATGGTTCGGCGTATTGAAACCTGGATGGGGTTAAACGTCTTAAAACAGTAGGCTGAACGGGGCCGAACGGATTATAGGCAAAGAGAGAGAGGGAGAGAAATAGAAAAAAAAAAAAAACGAAGAGAGAAGGAGAGAAAGAAAAAACAAACAGCGAGGTGGGCTCAATGTTTGCGTTACAGCTTAATAAGGGGAGACTGAACCTTTGACCCCAAAGTCAGCCTGTATAAGAGATAGTGTTTTTCTTCACTTATACCATCTTATTACCACTGGAAATACTAAGACTCGCTGAAAAAATCAGCTCTCTCTATGCGCTCACGAGCGCAGAATTTCATTGAAATATTTGTAAAATCATCTCACTCAAAATCGTTCCCGCAATTTTTGCATGGCGTATTCAACCTGCATCCCCTACAAGAAAATGAACTAGTTTTACCATAATTATTGCATAATAGAAGGGGCTGAAAAAACTATATAATATATATATATGTTTTTTTAGCCAACATTTCAACCTAAACAATGTCAAATCTTGAAAAATATGTGAGATAATGCCATTATCTCTGCAATTTAAGTAGCTATATAGTCCTATATGTAGTGTGTAGAAGGGGAATGAATTTGAGCAATAAACACAAAAGTAGATGATCTCGTAAGTGCCAAAATATGATCTCTGGCAAGCTAAAATCAAAGATTTTCATCAGTCAAAATTATTTTGGGGGCAGATAAAATAGTTAGTCCTCCTTAGCTTCCGTTTTCTACCATAGCGTGCACATAGAAGATCGAGATTAATGACCAACTAAACAAAATTTTCGTCAGGGGTAGGCTTTTCAGATTTTATGAGAGATTTTTTTACCAAAATCTATGATTTTGGGGCCCCCCCAAGGGGGCCCTAGGCATGTCATATGGGTGTTTATGCCCTCATATGATCATTTCTATTGCTTACAGAAGCCCTTTAGACTACAGACACAAAACAAAAATTTGGGTGGCTGAAAGAAATGTTTTAAGTTTTTCGAGGGTCGAGGTCGAACCCCCGGCCCCGGGGGTTATGGATGCGATATGTTTTTTTGTTCCTTCCTATGCTATTCTCCTATGTTGAAAGGAGCATTATAGAACAAGAACACAAAAATTAGAAATTTTGATATCTGGGCTCAGCGAAGGTTCAGCCTCCCTTAAAAATTGAGCCCACCTCGTCTTTTTTTTTTTTCTCTTTCTCTCCCTCTCTCCTCGTTTTTTGTTTGTTTTATATTTCATCCCTAGTTTCATCCCTAGACCTCCATCAAGCATATAAAGCACCCCCCAACACCCTCCTTCAAGACCAATTTGTACATTTGTCGATAGAAAAATATCCTGGCCGAAGGCCAGTTCCTCAATAAGTACAGGCTCGCTATCGCTAGCCAGGAAAAACTTGATGCCTAAATGACACAAAAAGTCTTAATATTGACAACGAAATGGGGTGAAATGTCTTAAAATCGCCAAACTAATGGGCCGAACATCATGAAATATGAAAACTAATGGGGTTAACCATGAGGAAGAAAGGGGACCAGAAAAACGACCCATCTTCCCTTAATTCGGAGATTGGCAAAGAGAGAGGGAGAGAAAAAAAAAAAAAAAAAACGAGGAGAGAGGGAGAGAAAGAGAAAAGTAAAACAGCGAGGTGGGCTCAATTAGGCTAAGCCGTAACGTAAACATTGAGCCCACCTCGCTGTTTTCTCTTTCTCTCCCTCCTCTTTATTTTGTTCTCTTTCTCTACCTCTCTCTTTGCCTATAATCCGTTCGTCCTTGTTCAGCCCACTGTTTTAAGATGTTTAACCCCATCCAGGTTTTAATATTTTCCTGGTGAGTGGTAGCGAGCCAACATATATATATTTTTGTTTTGAGAGCAAGCTAAATTTGTATATTTTTCGATAGAAAAATGTCTCCGGCGAAGCCGGATTTCTCCATATAATGCTGGTTCGCTATCGCTTGCCAGGAAGATATCGATACTTGGATGGGGATAACGTCTTAAAACAGTTGACTGAATGGGGCTGAATGGATACAAACCAGAGAAAGAGAGAAAAGGAGAGAAAGAGAGCATCGGCGAGCAGAGCATCTGAGAGCATCGGTGAGCATCCATGCAGCGTTTCAAAGTTTTTTTTGTGCGAAACCCTCCGCGATGTCTCGCCGATGTCGCAGATGATCGCAGAAGTCCTCGCAGATCCCTCGGCGATGCTCGACGATGCTTGCGAGGGCAACCAATCCTCGTGAGTCCTCGTCCAAAATTTTGAACGGTCCGAACATTTGCGACGACCTGCGAGGGCCCTTGAGAGGCATTGAGATTCAAACGATTTTTCATTAGAGGTGTTGAGACAAGTCACGAATGTGCCAATTTATTGGTGTCGGCGACGAAAATCGTGACTTGTCTCACCAGTGGGAAAGGGGCATAAGACTCGCTGAAAAAATCAGCTCTCTATGTGCGTGCGCGCGCGCGAGCGCAGAATTTCATTGCACTATATGAAAAATCAACTAGTCATTGAAAATTGTTCAAATTTCCCGCAATTTTTTTCTGACGTATCCTACAAGCATCCCCTACAACTATGTGATCTAGTTTTCCCATATTGAATAATAAAAGGAGCTGACAAAAATATATAATATATATATATATTTTTTGGTAGCCCAAATTTCGACATGAAAAATGTCGAATCTTGGAAAATATCGGAGATGCGGCCATTATCTAATCATATTACCGTTGCTATATAGTCCTATATATAGTGTGTAGAAGGGGAACGAAGCAGAGCAATATACAAAAATGTAGATGCACTTGGAGTTGCCAATATATGATCTCTGGAAATCGTACAAACGTTTAAAATCATACCTTGACTGACAATTTTGGGGAAAATAACTACGTTTCTCCTTCCAGAGACGTTTTCTATTACTAAGCTGTTAGAGAAAACAAAGTTATATGGGATACAATTGTAAGAAATCTTGGAACATTGGCTCAACAGAAGACTTACCAAAGATTTTTAAATAAATCCATGATATTGGGGGCCATGGGGGGGGGGTGGGGGGGCTAGGTATGTAATATGGGTGTTTATGCCCTCATATGATAGTTTCTACTGTTTACAGAAGCCTTTTAGAAAGAAAAAAAAAAAAAAAATGGGCTGAAGGGAAAACATTTAGTTGATTGGAGGGTGTGGTTGAACCCCCGTTCGGGGGGGGGGGGAGGGGGGGGGGGTTATGGATGCGATATATTTTTTTGTTTTGCCCTCCTATGCTATTCTCCTATGTTGAGAGAAGCATTTTAGAAAGAAAAGAACAAAATTGAAATTTTGATTTCAAGGTTCAGCCCCTTGGTTCAGCCTCCCCGAGTCAGTCGTATATGTAGATTATCATTTATCAAGTAAATACAATTGTCTAATGGTAATAACAACATGATGAAAACAACAACGTAATGCTGGTGAAAGGGCTAACAGTGTCAGCACCATGACCAATTTATATATTTTAATGTTTTAGTTGCTATCAGTTGACACTGTATAAGTTTAGGAGAGTTATTAGAGGTTAGAAGATTAATTGAGATCGATTTTACGCCTTTGATCATTATGAGGTCATTGCTAAGCTGAATAATGTATAATGTAAGCCAGAATACATTACATATCACGTTTAGGGAAGGTTTATGTTTTTTTTGGTATTTACTAGACCCGCTTCCCCTCATGCTTAACCCCATGAGTTTTTGAGATTTTAAGAAGTTCGCCCAATTAGTTTGGCGATGTTAAGACTGTTAAACTGATTCTTAGCCATAGAGTAATGCTGTTAAGATTACCTTGTGGACATCATTCAACAAAATTATCAAAAGAGGAAAGATTCAGATAAGTCAAATGGGATTAGAACTATCTCCATTAAAGTTTGTCTCTTTTATGTTAAGGCGCGTTTGTGGAGTACCGAATCATTATTTTCAATTTAGTTTTGTAGAGGTAAGTCCAAATATAGCTGGCTGGAAAAATAGCCTATAAGATTGCATAGTTGTGGATATTTGATTAGGGTGATGCGATGGGAATAGGCAATGATGAATACAGCAAATAAAGGTGACGAATGGGAGAGAGAGAGCTAGAGTGTGAGTGAGAGAGAGAGAGACAGAGAGATAGAGAGAGAGAGAGAGAATGATGATGGATATAATAATAATAGTGAACTAAGACTAAATCCAGAGGATTATGGTCACTTATCTGACAATTTATATGTCCCACATTCTGGGTGGACTCAACTACACTTTAAACAGTATGTGTGGCTAATATAGAACACGTACTTGTAAGAAAACATGTATATAATTTATCAGTAGGCGCCATCAGCCGCCTGGCCCGGGGAGACGATTAATATGAAGGGTGCGCCTGGAAGTGTAGTGGGAGGGCTTGTGGCTTTGGCTCCGCTGCATGTCTGCCTGCCGAGATCGGAACCTCTCCGGGTGGTCGGGGGCCGGGGGAGTGCTGGAGCGACCTTGGTGACCCTGGTCTCTGGGTCGTCTCCTGGGTGACCTGGATGTGTGTGAGTTTGTGTTTTTTATCTGTGTTTATTTGTTGTTTTATGTTGTGTTTGTGTTTTCCCTGTTCTTGCTCTGTCTTGAGTCGGCTACCCCCAACATGGGGATTGGGCCTGAGCATATAGATAGATAGATAGATAGGAATTTGATTATATTTTTAATAAGCCTACTCGAATTTGGCATTCATCGTGTAGTACATGTTCATATTACATAAAATATGTGATAACAAAACCTGATAGTGTGGTAGAATTGTCAAGGAGGTTTTTGTAGTGTCTATTTGTTGTATATTTCACACGCCATTTTCACAGTTGATTATCTGTTCATCATAACAGGACAGGAACATTACCTCCTCTTGCAGTTAGTTGTGTGTCATTCGCAGCTCCGTATTCAAGAAAGTGACATGGTAGTTATTTATAGCCCAGTTCAGGTGAACAAGTACACATTAACTTAATTAACCAACCCTAACTGTAATCACGTGACCTGTTCCATCTTTATATACATACAGCAATAATGCCATGTCCTTTCTCGTTCCTTTGTTAAAATAATAATGAGTGGGGATTATTACAGTTAATGTGTGTTATTTTTGGACATCATAACCCATTGTAACTATACTCCTTATTATGCCTTTATAAAGCTATCAGAACCTGGGACGAGCAAGAGGAACCCATTACCCATGATATACGTCTCTGTGCAATTGGGCTTGCCTTGGAGTCACTATCTAACCATATAATAGAAAACATTATGCATCATTACCATATTATAATCGCATGAATCATAGTATCTGAATCAGTGATCGAATTATCTCACTTCCTATTTTACAATATGTTTCAATGTCATAATTGTCAAATGTCAAATCATAATTGAAGGTGGCATCACTGGAATGTTTTTTCCGGATATTTTTGGTAAATGTTTGGCTTTTGTTTTGGATGTCTTTGGTACCAGCAAGTTCCTAATTTCAACTGACACCAAAATAATATCTGAATTTGTCATCGTCTTGCTGCTGATCGATCCCAAGCCGTGACATTGGTACATGTCAAGAGTTTGGACACTCAGGTCTAGCGATTCGTAGTAAAGGTCCAGTAAAGTTCCTGTAACAAGGGCACACCTTAGCTCTGTCAATCAACGGAGCTGCATCACTGCATCATCACCATATATATCTTCATTGTTTAGGCTTTCTTCTTTAGTTCAAGCTACTTTTAGTTTCTAAAGTTTTGCTCTATTGTGAATAGTAGGATTATGGATTTAATTTGATGACATACTGTACAGTACGTCACTCTACAACAAAATGCACAGCAACGTGGGAGGGACAAACATGTGTTAACTGAGTTACATTTACGTTTGTGGCATCAGTTCAGCCAAAACAGTAAATGTAACCCTTCTACAGACATCCATAACCTACCCAACATTCCCGTTGTTGCTTTAACGGGGTAATTCGTTTTTCTAGGCCCCCTTCTCTCAATTTTAATCTCATTAGTTTTGTTGACATATTTAAGGCGTTCGCCCCATTACTGTCTTGATTTTATAACTTTTTGACCCATTTTATTGTTAGTATTATGACCGTTGGTGCAATTTAGGTGTTGATTTTTTTTTGAGGAATCGGTCTTTGGTCGGGAAATTTTTTCTACCAAAAAATGTACAAATTAATCTCGACGGGGGATCTTGAAGATGTGTCTTTAATCTTGATGGAATCCTAGGGAGGAAAGTAAAATAATAAGAGATAAATAAGTAAATATATAAACAAATATATTTAACACCTACCCACTTACCCCCCCCCCCCCCCCCTTCCCATCCACTCTCTCTCATTCTCACACACGCTCACTCACTCTATCTGTCTGTTGCATAAACCTTCCACACTCAAACACACACACACAAACACTCAAACCTATACACCCACACTCTCATAGACCAACCAAAACGTTTATCCAAGCACTTAAACTAACTTCGTTGCACACCAATTAAGAGGCTCATGTTCCCCTATTACGCACCAGTGGAGAGGTTGGTGTGTGTGTGTGTGTGTGTGTGTGTGTGTGTGTGTGTTGGGGGGGGGTCATGACACGAGAAGAATGGGAGGAGGAGGAGGAAACAATACTAGTATAAAGAAGGGGATATAAGGGAAAGGGGAGAATGAGGAAAGGATTACGCTAAACAACACAAAGGGTAATGTAATATTGAGGGTAATCTGGTGACGGTACCTTACCTTAGGACACCATCTCTATGCCTTAACCACTTATGTACTGTTCTTCCGTGCTGACTCCCTGCCTAGGCAAACTCTTTCGTCTCTGTCTCTCCTCTAATGTCTTTCCTTCTTGCTGGAAGTTATCTCTCATTTAACCTGTCACAAAGAAGGGTGACCGCTCTCAAACCTCCAACTATCGTCCAATTGCTCTCATCTCTAAAGTTTTTGAAACTATTCTTGCTTCCAAAATTCTTAAGCATTTCTCTTCTCATAATCTACTCTCAGATTGCCAGTATGGCTTCCTTAAAGGTCGCTCTACTGGTGATCTTTCATATCTCACTAACTCTTGGTCATCCTCCTTTCGGGACTTCGGTGAGACCTTTTCTATTGCACTAGACATATCGAAGGCCTTCGATAGAGTCTGGCTGTAAACTACCCTCCTTCGGTTTCTATCCCTCCATCTGTGCCTTTGTCTATAATTTCCTTTCCGGCCGTTCCATAACTGTGGTTGTGGACGGCCATCACTCACTTCCTCTTTCTATCAACTCCGGTGTTCTTCAGGGATCTGTCCTATCTCCCATTCTCTTTCTAATTTTCATACATGATCTCAACTGTACCTCCAGTCCTATCCATTCATACGCAAACGGCTCTACCTTACACTACTCAATTAGTTTTCCTGAACACGCCAGCCAGCAATCCCTCAAAAACAAACGTAATGAAGCCATGCAACACTTATCTTCTGATCTTACTACTATTTCCAATTGGGGCAGAGAAAACCTTGTTACCATTAATGCTTCTGAAACCCAATTTATTCATCTTACTACCCTTTCAGAATTCCCAGAGAACTATCCCTTATACTTCAACATTACAAAAATCAATCCTTCATCTTCTCTCAATATTCTCGGTGTCTCTTTTTCTTCTGCTCTCACTTGCAAGGACCATATTACCAGTCGTACTAAGGCAGCCTCCCAGAAGTTGGGTGTGCTCAACCGCCTCAAGGGGTTCTTTACCCCTGCACCGCTTTTTGCTCTGTACATGAGCACTGTGCGTCCTTGTATTGAGTATTGTTCACATGTGTTGGGAGGATCCTCTCACACCGCACTCCTAGACAAAATAGAAAGGAAAGCCTTTTGTATCATTAACTCCCGCCCAACTCTGCAATCTCTCTCTGTTCGCCTCAATGTTGCATCTCTCTCACTATTCTATCGCTACTATAATAATCAATGTTCCTCAGAGCTTTCCCAGTGTATACCACCTCCACTACGAAGGGTATGTAGGACCCGTCTTGAAACACAATCCCAACCCTACTCTGTGCAACTCTCCAACCCAAGAGAGAAACGTTATTCTCAAACTTTCTTCTATTCAACTGCTGAGCTCTGGAACTCTCTCCCAGAATCTGTCTTTCCCTCTTCCTATAACTTAAATTGTTTCAAATTCCGTGCGTCCAGGCATTTTGGCTCGAACGTCCTTTGATTTTGACCCTGTCACTCTTTCAACTCTGGGGGAGGCACTCGATACAGGCAGTTCTGCCTTTTGTCTCCTTCACTCACATAGAACAAAAAATGTACCAGCGACGTCTTTTTATATTATATTCAGGCACAATTTAGAAAATTTTGAGCAGTCTAAGAAATATCTGTGATAATATTATTGGTTAAGTGAGTTACTTCGGTGCCTGTTAATTGCTGGAGGCCCTCTTTAGCCCCAGCTAGTTTTGTAATGTTTGTTCAGCAGAACCCGGCCGGTTTTCAAAAAATGGTTTTATTCCAGAAACAATAGCGAATGGGTTAGGAATGAAGGAAAAACCACGAAAAACCGCTCAAAAAGCTTAAAGAATGGTCCTACAGTGCCCCCGAAAACGTATTTCACAAGAGTAAAAAATTGAAGGAAATTACCCCAAAAAACAAGGTTATTGCGCGCTCACGCGCACGCGCGTGGACTTTGAGAGTTTTCAACCATCGGCACGGTTGCGTGGGATACGTACACAGTTCCCATACAAATCTTAGCCCTCTTGAGTGGCTACACCTGAGGTTACGGTCGGCGCAATTAGGGTGACGCGCCAGGCGCGTCTCTGGGGCTGTGCGTTACATACATCGCCGACGCGCCAGTCGCGTCGCTGGGGCTGTACGGGTTAAACTGAAGACAATTGTATAATAGTAGCCAGAGTAAATTTAAAAGGACGACACTGGTAGGGTTAATCTTGTGGAACTCATGAAGAGTGAGTTACCAAAACTGTTTATCCTATCCATGAGTTAACTATGTGTTCAAACGTTAAACTATTCAAGTGTTATGGTGTTCAAGATTAATAGTACTAAAGTGGTTTCTGGTGTTCATTATATAACATTCAAAAGTTATAGGTGTTCAAGAGTTATAGCATTCATGAATTATAGTGTTCAAAAGTTATTGTGTTCAAAGTATATGGTATACAAATGTGTTATTGTAAAAAAATAGTATTCAGGAAATAGGGTTACAGAATTCAGTATTTTAAATAATTGCAGTATTCTTGAGTTACGGTGTTCACTTTACGGCGTCTAAGAGTTATTGTGCTTTAGAGTTACAGTATCCAAGTTATTGAGAGTACGAGTTACAATGTTCAAGACTTACGTTGTTCAAGATGTAAAATGTTCACGATTTAGAGTGTTTAAGAATGGCAGAGTTTAAACCTTGTCTATCGGGGCCCGACTTAAGTCCGTATCGAAAAATTTGGACTATGTGGCGGGGCCCGACTTAAGTCTGAGTGCAATTTTGGCGCAATATTGGCTCTGAGAGAGAGACGAGTGACAGGAGGAGCATGGGTTACCTCATGACCGCTCGCCACGGCCGCCGTGGACCAACTGAGATGTACTCCATTTACATCCACCCTCACTCCCTCGCTACGTACGTAATTATATAAATAAATTACCGTATTTTAGCGATTTTGCCCTTCGGTTGCACGATCGTTGCAAGACAACCAGTGATCGTAGTAGGATGGTTCGGGTGTCATTGGAAAGCTCAATTTACGCCCTTTCACGGACACATACTTGTATTACGCTCTGGGTCTTGTTTATGCATGAAAAAGAGCACGGAAACAACCCCATTTATGGTAAAAAAAAAAACGCTGAGCGGCACAGTGAAATATACTCCACCACCCGCTCGTAAGGCGTTAAGAGTTACAGAGTTACAAAAACATTATGTTTTCGGATTTCAACAATAGCCAAAATACAGTACGTCTCTGATTTAGTACGATAGTGAGTTCTAGTTTGTGAATTATACTTGTCCATTTATAACCGTTCCTTAGTCATTGATTTGGAATATCGTTCGTGATTGCTAGTGTTGGTGCATTGATTCGAATTGTATGCAAGTGCTCAGTAGAGACACATTATTTGTGTTCTCTCTCTCTCTTTCTCTCTACCGACCGCCGTAGCTCCAGCCACATCTGTCTCGTCTCCTGAATATTTGTCAATAATTTTAGAATTCTTTTGCTCATCCCCTTATTTTGTGTTCATGATCTGTAGTAAAGTTCTTGCTAAACTGCCCAGTATTTGCATTGCATGATTTGTTTTGCTGTATGTTTCACAGATAAAGGTTTGTTTGTCAAGCAGATGACTGTTTTGCCTCCAACGAAGCTGGCGACCGACTCACCCACCGGTAACAAACTTGTTTACTTTTGTTTTCTTCATATGTATTCCAGCATTGATTGTATTTAGTGTTATATGCTTCAGTAGTTGTATTTGCTTACATGGTAGTGTGGTAGTGTAGTATTTTTGACTGATAAACTTCTGTTTATCTTAAAACGAATTGCGCCAGTAGGTTTTCTGCTAACCTTCACATCTGCCAATTCTGGCAGCTACAAGAAGATTCTTCAGCAAAACTGGAGGAAGCCCACAACAAGATCAACACCCTCGCCGTGAAGGTTGAATCTCTCCAGGAATTAATAGCACTCAATGTAGGAGTGTCAACAACTGCCAAAATTAATCAGAACTTCGACACCAACTTCCAACAGCCCGGCGCCTGCAGCACTGACCCCAGTGAAACCACCGGTTGAGGAAGAACCGAATAACAACTCGGCTCAGGAGGAATCAACTAGCAACTTGGCCTTCCCTCTAGACAACTTCCTTGTCGTGAGGAACAACATTCGACCCACTCCGAGGAAGATCATCCCCATTACCGAGTGCCACAACTGTTTCAAGATTTTTGAGGAGTCAGACGACAAAGAGGAAACGGAAAACATTCGGTTGGTTGGAGACTCAATGGTTCATGGCCACCTCACAGAGTTCTGCGCCAGGGCACCTGGGACCAGGAAGCTCTTCTGTATCCCAGGTGGTGGTGTGGACGACGTTGCTGCTGCAATCAATGAATGTCAATACTAGCCCCGCCAACAACAGCGTACGTCATCTACGTTGGATCCAATGTCGTGCAGCAGACCCGATCAGAGAACCTTATGCTCAAGTACCGGAAGCTGATAAAGTCTTATAAGGAAAAGTCTTGCTGTCTTGCAAACAAAATAATTGGCTTTATAGGCAGGTCATTTGAGCATAAATACAAATATGTAATTCCAATTATTTAAAATTCCTCAGTCCACCCTCTTCTGGAATATTGCGTTCAATCCTGGTGCCCTTACTACCAGAAAGATATAGACAAGCTAGAACGAGTTCAACGTAGTTAGCAAAATGATACTTCGCCTAATCGAGTCCCATCCACCCAAAAATACCCCTTACAGATGGTTTGCATGTATTTTCGTTCTATGTATTTATTTATTTTCTTACTTAATATCTGTTGTTCTTTTCATTAAACTAATGTAGGCTAATTATTTATAGACACATAATGATCAACAATTTGAATGTGAAATTTCTCTCTCTCTCTCTCTCTCTCTTTACATCGACAAAGTCGATGTAAATGCACTATTCACATTAAACAATACTAATCAAACTCGCGGAAATGGAATGAAATTAAAAACCAAAAAGGCAAACCTAGATGTCACAGAGTTTCTTCACCTACAGTGTGGCGTCAGAGTGGAATAAACTACCAGCGAGAGTGGTTGAGAGCCACACAATAAACGCTTTCAAGGGAAGGCTTGCCCTCTATCTGCAGAGGACTGGGGTGATATGAAAAAAAAAAAAAAAAAAAAAAATGTATGTATGTGTATGTGTGTGCACTGTACAATATGTATATATATACTGTATATATATGGATATATGTGTGTATGTATGTATGTGTATGTGTGTGTGTGTGTGTGTATGTGTGTATATGTATGTACCGGTGTATGTATATATATATATATATATATATATACATATATAGTTTGTAAGGCCAGACTGCCTAGTAAGGACCTTGAGGTCTGTGTGGTCTGTGTATCTATGTAGCTCTATGTAGCTCTATGTAGCTCTCAGTAGATCAAGGCCTCGCCCCTGATATTTACTATAATTGAAACTATAAAACAAATCCCCTTACACCGATTCCCCACAAACACTTTCATACAAAAATACAAACCAGATGTTTCCATCCATACACAAAATACAAACCAGATGTTTCCATCCATACACAAAATACAAACCAGATGTTTCCATCCATACACAAAATACAAACCAGATGTTTCCATCCATACACAAAATACAAACCAGATGTTTCCATCCATACACAAAATACAAACCAGATGTTTCCATCCATACACAAAATCACGACCAACTATTGGGGGGGGGGGGGGGGGGACCTGTGTTTTTGTTTCTTCTTTTCTCTCTTTATCTGGCTTGTATCCATTTGGTCCCATTCAGCCGTCTTGGTGGTGTAATGGTTAGAGTGTTTAAATATATGTGTGTGATAACCCAGGTTCGAATCCCGGTGGATCACATAAATGCTTTCATTAATTTCATTGGAGGTGTTTGGTGTTGTGGTGAAACACATAAAATATAGATTATCAGTAGGTTCAGGGATATTTCGTAGCGAGGCCGGTCTAAATGATCTGTGGCCCATGAATATTCTTTCCTCTCACTTAAACATTAGGCTCCCATAGCGCGGTTGGGAATATTAACATGAATAGAATAATATCCAGTATTCGAGAATGGATAATAAGTCGTAGGCGTTTGCATAAACCTTTTAAATCGTCTTTGGGGGTGTAATGGTTAGAGTGTCTTTATGTCTGTTTGTGATATCTCGGGTTCGAATCCCGGTGGATCACATAAATGCTTTCATTAATATAATTGGAAGTGTTTGGTGTTATGGTGAAAACATATAGATTAAGACGTTTATCCCCATCCAGGTGTCAATATTTTCATGGTGGCTAGTTAAATAGGGAGAGAGAGAGAGAGATAGAGAGAGCGAGAGAGCAAATTGAGAGCTTGTTAAAAGGAATATTAAAGAAGGTGTATGTATAAATATATCATGAAGTTGTATATATATATGAGCAGGTATTTCTAACAGGAAAAATTCAAGCACGAGATCAAAGAGAATTAACTTGTAAAGAGAATCGGTATATAGATCCGGTATTTTTCTTGCATTTATATTTAGTAATTGACCCTGTGATTACCGGCGACGTGTGTTATCATATATTCTAGTTATATTTAGACGATATTAAGCAGCTGCGGAAGGATCTGTGATAGTTAAAAGGGTTGTTTGAGATAGTTTGAAGCCATATTATTGCTAGAGGTCCTTCCTAAGCTGAATAAAATCGTATAATAGTTGCCAGAATATAATACAACAGAACGTCCCTGGTACTGTACGGGTTCAGGCTCGGTAGTCTATACATTAAACATTTTCAAGAGTTCAGCTGCCTATTATATTTCTACCTTCAGTTTAGTTTTCTATTTCAAGAGAAAATATCCTAAAACATTCTCTTAAATTGTTTAGACGTAGACAATTGATAATTATTGTATTGAGTAATACCATCTTACGTAATACATTTAGCTGTGTACAGTATTGTGTACATTATTGTAATAACCGTGATTATTCGGTTTGATTTCAACGATGAGAGTTTACTAATATCGACTAATGTTAGCCGGAAGACTAGAGTAGGTACTATCGGTTTGAAAGTATACGGAAGGTAGTTGTCAACACTTCATTATGTGTCTTGTGTTCTAAAATAATGACAAGTGATATAATATAACCCAGATAAACAAATACACACTGTTATTATAGTTAAGGTATTAACCGGTGATATATAAGGGTCGTACAGAAGTCTACGATATTCCTCGACTATCATAATTTTGTCTTTATGAGAATTAACCTCTTGAGGATTATGATGCGTTATGGCAGTTTATTCTGGCTATCATTAGACTATTTTAATTAGATTACTAAAGGTATATGGACGTCGGAGTGTTAATCGAGATTGTAGTTATACCTGTCAATTTCCACAGATCCTTCCTAATATGTATTATCTCGTGTAATGATAGCCAGAATATACTGTCAAAACACCAAAGGGTTAATGATGGACCCAGCCTGGTACACAGAGGCTGCTGGGTGTGGGTATGATGATAGTGAAAACACGTTTACTCCTTTTAATATAAATTGTATTTTGTCTCCCCCTTCTCTCTCAGCTGCAGTTTTGTCCTCTTTTTTTTGTTTGTGTTATTTTTTCTTTAATCTCCCCCTTTCTACCCGCTAGTGTTTCTCTTTACCCCCGCTGATCAATAAACCTTTGTTGTGCCCTCACTCTCACTCTCACACACTCACTATCACACTCATTTAAATTCATTACTGCAAAACAAAGTAAATTTATACTCATTCTATCGTACTCTTTCTTCTTCCATCATGAAATCACAAAGTGTATAATTATAAACTCATGTGGCCAACTGTACTCAGAATCAGTTAATACCTTTATAGCCAGATCAATGTTGCAAGTAAGCAATAATTATAACAAGCGGCCTCTTAAAAACTTTGAGATTGAATTTTAAGGTGATAACATGTGTGTTGAATGAACATGGACTATTTATCTCTCGTAAATCACTTTGCATCGCCAGTAATGTGACCCATGCAAACCTAACCAACCAGACATAAGTCAACTATTTCAAAGCACAAGCAAGCATCATCTGGTAATCGTGTTTTCAACATAAAATACTATGATAAATCACTTTTAATATGAGACCCAAATGTTTATCACATGAGTGTTTTGTATTCGGTGAGGATTGAATATATTCCTGAATTGTTTTTCGTTTTTGAACTGTGAACATTTACGGGTGAGAGCAATATGTAATTTAATTACCTACTGTATATACCATATGCCATCCATATTTTGTTCCAAGTATAAATTTGCACAATGGAAAATAAAGTTAGTGATTTTTTATAGACGCATATACAGTCATAGTAAATGGTATTACTTACCAACACAAATGCAATATTGATTTACTTGTTGTTGCTTTATATGAATATTATTGAATATACATTATACAATAGCTATACTGTAAAGCTTCCATCACGTTCTATTTACAGAATATGAATTTAATGTTTGGTATAGCTGTACAAAATATATAATCAAGGTTATGAATGTATTAAAACAATTACGTTTAGTACATTAACAAATTACTACGTTTGATATGGGTTTTAGCTTTAGAAGGACCCTTTAGTATGTGATTTTTCATCTATCAGAGGTGCCGTTAAAACCTGCATAATGGCGCCTTATGGTTGGTATAACAAATATCATCTGATTAACCGCATGAGGATTATACATCATTTTGGCAATTGTGACGCATGTCCACGTGTGAGCATGCTGTACAGAACGCCTAGTCATGCCCCACTCTCGCTAGGATCGTCAGGGCAGGAACTTTGGCTGTAGTCTATGTAGAGTTTCCTAACTTAGTTCGTGTGAGCCGTTGTACTATAAGTATTATGAATATGTATTTTGTATTCATCTGAGTCAACGAGCTCTATTTTATATCATTAGTTATAAGTATTGTGTGTAAAACTTATTTGTAATGATGGGAAGAGAAACAGCCACAGTTAGGTGTCAGTGGGTACACCAGGCAGGAGGTAGGCCTAACTCACTCGCACTCCTCCCTCCCTCAGTGCTAGGGGAGCCTTTGTGTATCCCAGAGGAGAGAGAGAAATGACGTCATGGTTGTCAGTGGGCGGTCCTTAGTAGTTCACGTTGGGCTCACTAGAGGGCCGGGTATAAAAGGGAAGTCTAGCCATTTTTTCATCAGAACTCATTAGGCAGAGTGACTTTTAATTTCCCTTGCTAACTATTTATATTCTTCTGACTGATGGGAACTTTCTCTACTACCTTACATTCTTATTTCCTCTTTTCCCTGCCCTGTTTAACTTCCATGGTCCCGTTGGTACAGAGCTAGTCAGCCAACGTATTATCGCTTGAGTTCTCACGAGATACTTGCCTATTATATAGCCTATTTTGGAAGGGTTGACTTAGAATAGGATTGATTTATGTTTGTTGCACTTGTATATGCATTTCCCTGTGTGTTATTATTATTATTCCTGTGTTCTGCTAGTCTAGGTAATGCTAGACTGGGGTAAGGCTTTTCTGTGTTACGAGTTGTTGTTTGATGCAGTGGTTAAGCGATAAACCTGCATACTCGTTTCGGTTCAGTGAAGCCTAGGTTGTCTTCGCAATACCTCCTCGGTAGCAGAGAAGAGAGTCAGGTTGTACCTCAAGGACTACTATCAAGGAACAGGTCATGTCTCTTGGCAAGGCGTTGTCTACATCGATGATATTCTTATCTTTTCACAGTCATGGGAGGAGCATCTTTACCAACTTAGATTGCTGTTCTTAAAGCTTGCTGATGCCAATCTGGTGGTTAATCTTAAGAAATGCACCTTTGTAAAGAGTACGGTCCATTATCTAGGATATACGGTAGGTCAGGGGCAGGTTGCACCTCCTCAAGCAAAGGTAGAGTCTATTCTAGAATTCCCAACTCCTAGCACTAAGAAACATATCCAAAGGTACCTAGGAATGATTGGTTATTATAGGCGTTTCATCTTAAACATTTCTAGGTTAACAGCTCCCCTGACAGATCTTCTCCGTAAGGATGTGAAGTTTGAGTGGTCCTCTGAATGTGAGGAGGCCTTTAATGCTACCAAATATATTTTATCAAATTATCCTGTACTCCGAGCTCTTGATTTTAACAGATCTTTTTCCCTAGCAGTGGATGCGAGCAATACCGGGGTTGGTGCAGTATTGCTACAGGAAGACGACTGTGAAGTATTGCATCCTGTGTGCTATTTTAGTAAAAAAATTAAATTCTGCTCAACGTAACTATTCAGTCATTGAGAAGGAGCTGTTAGCATTAATTTTATCCCTTCAATACTTTGCTGTCTATGTGCAATCTGCCTCTGGTGCCATCACTGTGTATACTGACCATCACCCCTTAAAATTTTTGCAAAAGTTCCAAAATAAAAACCAACGACTGACCAGGTGGAGTTTGTTGCTGCAGGAATACTCCCTGGATGTTAAACAGATTAAGGGGGTCCAGAACGTGCTAGCTGATTGCCTATCACGTATCTATTAAAGATTGCATTTACCAGGTTGGCCTCATACAGCAGTAAAATTACCTAATGAGAGGATTTTGGCAATTAGCTCTCCCTTGTAGCGAGGTAAATATCATGCTTTAGTAGTGCGCTTTCATGCCTTCAGCTGTGAGATAATGCCTTGCAGTTCGAATAACGCTCCAGCTACATTCCGGCTATGTTCTGATGTGATACCTGGAGACGTTGCCTACTTTGGGTGATATCCTTATTATATCCTCATTATAATCTTGCTGTTGCCAATCTGGTGGTGAATCTCATTATGTGTTATGTATATTATGTACTATACTCCTTAAACTCTGTTCTAGGGGGGAAGGTCTGACATACGGTGCCCTGTATGTGTTATTTAAGAGTTAGAATTAAGAGTTGAAGGAGTGCCGAATTACCCAGGCGGCGAAGCAGACCAGTGAGCGAACCAGCGAGTGGGAAACCAGCTCGTCTGCATACCAGCAAACAAGCCTTCACACCTGCGTGCGTCATACGGGACCCTGCAAACTACTTCGATGACCCGACGCTATGACGATGATCGACGCCATGAGACGCCATTGGACCACGCACCTGCTACGTAACTAGAGGAGCTGTGATTGGGGCGTGCACCATCCCACACCTCCTGATTCGTTCCTACACCATCATTGCATAGTATATAAGACCCGAGTAGTGGGCATTCAAATCAGTCATATTTGGAGTTGGGAAGGTGAACTTGCAGCTGGAGGAAGACCGGGTGAAGTATTATAATGGGATTGTGACTGTCAGTCAGATTATATAAGTGTGTGTTAAGTTTGTTTGGTGTAAACACTTACAGTATGTTGGTTAGTGAGATATGTGATTGGGAATTAACGTTAACGCTACTATTATGTACTTAACTATTTTAGTTGACTGACTTGTGGACTAAAGCAACTCTTTAAGTAATTGGGTTATGATAAAAGTAATACTATTGTTTTATATTAATACTTACGAGTTCTTTAATTTTCTTTTAATTAAGCTTACATTGCTGGTAAGAACAAGTACGGTGTTACTATTGTCTCATATTAGTAATATCGCCTTAGACTAACATGGCTGTTTTAATGTTACTTCTAGTGATTTCCTAAGCTGAAGACAATTCTTTTAGCTTCAAAATATTATTTTTGCTTTTCATATTATTTGAGTGAGACCTGAATCGAATCTATGAAGCGATCCTGTAACTTAATTGACTCATAATCAAACTTCAATGTTACGTGGTTAAGAAATACATTTATCTAATTATTAAATATATATCTAACTTTTTATGTGACTTTGATATTAATCCTGATAATAATAATATAACACTATTAACGTAAGACAAGAACCAAGAATAATAACTACATTAAATATAAATAAAAGGACATGATATAAGAAAACTATCTATTCATTTCAAAAAGGGTAAGAGACAGAAATATTCTTACCTTAATATTTATCTTTCAAGACTTGATATATATTAATAGTCCTTCTTTAGATATAACTTATTCGGTTCATAACCATAGCCTACTAAGCTTCGGTTAAATAATAATTCTTTATAAATACTACATGACTTTCATTAGTTTCAGTATTTTTTCATAATTAACCCTTAAAAAGCGGCTCACCACTTAAGTCGAGTTAAATAAAGCTGGACTATGTGGCGGCGCTCGACATAGGTCGAGTGGCAATTTCAGCACGTAATGTGGCTGAGAGAGAGAGACAAGTGGTGGCAGGAGACTAGCGAGCGTATGACTGCTCCAGACCACCGCGGCGAACCTACTGACACAAATCTCAGCTCCCTCCTCCCTCTCTCACTCGCTACATACTCAATTATGTACCGAAAGTACCGAATTACCTGCTTTTTGCACTCGCGTTGCACGGTTATTGCAAGAAAACTATCCATCATACAAGGATCGTTATGGTGTCATTCGAAAGCTCTGTTTATGCCCTTTCAGGGATAGATACTTGTTTTACGTTCTGGGTCTTATTTAGGCATGAAAATGATTACGTAAACAGCCCTATTTTGGCTAAAAACACCCCGCTGGGCGGTACACATAAATAAACCGCATAGGCCGCTAAAGAAGGGTTAAAGAGTATCAGTTAATAAAGGTTACCAAGTCCTAAGATCCAAAAGGAAAGGAAGCAACAACAGGAAATAATGTTATTAGATTTTACTTTCGTTTTGCCTTCAGCTGACTGATACCTTAATATATATCTCTGTGCTATCTAGTTTCATCGAGTTAACCACTTGAGGATTAAGATACGTAACAATACCGTATATATATTTTTTTTATTCCTGTTCCCCAGGGTGTCTAGCGGATCAGCCCCAAGGTCCCGAGCAAGCCCAAGGCCCATAATCGAGTATTTATATTATTATTATATTTGTTTTGTTATTTATATATTTACTTATTTTATTTATTATTGTTTGTATTTATTTTATTTTATTTATTTTATATATATATATATATATATATATATATATATATATATATACCGGTATATATATATATATATATATATATATATATATATATATATATATATACTGTATATATATATATATATATATATATATGTTATTATATATATATTTTTTTCTTTTCTTTTATTCCTGTACCCCAGGGTGTCTAGCGGATCAGCAGTTAAATCAGCGGATAAGACGTGTTCTATGGATTTATTACGTTTGTCTTTGAGGGATTGCTGGCTGGGGCGTTCTGGAAATCTAGTCGTCCAATTGATCTCATCTCTTGTATCTCTAAAGTTTTTTAAACTATTCTTATTTCCAAATTTCTTAAGCATTTATCTTCTCATAATCTGCTCTCAGATCTCCAGTATGGTATCCTTAAAGCTTGGTTCACACATACCCGTCCTGAGCTCCCGTCCTTCCCCGACCACTGAAAACGTATGCAATCGTGCAAGGACTCCGACATAAACGGGTATGGTCTGTTCATGAACGTACAGTGACGCCACAACACGGGCCGCGGCGGCGAGGGAGCCAAACATTATTGACATACCTAAAATAAACGGATCAGGACGGACCAACCGCCAAAATCAGTTCAAGGGCGGGTCACCCACGTGACTGGTCAGCGCATAGGCGCCGTGTATAAGCGTCTATGCGCCGCCTAGACGCTACCAGACGTAGTCGATGCCCCAACCAAAATATTTGAAAGTTGAGACTGCGACGTGCCAACGTCGCCTCACGTGATCACCCCGCGCGTCCCCGCTAGTCCCTGCCCACCAAGCGTCCATAAAAGAGCCAGCCGCGTGTGGTCCTATCTCAGTTCCCAAGCCGCCGTCAAAATAAAAATCCCTCAAGTGGAAATCTGCCCTTATTAATACTGTATAGTAGCATGCAGTTGGCTTGCATCTTCGTAGGTTTAATTGTTAATTTGTACATTTGTTGTTAAAAAAAAATCAATTTTAACCCGCTGAGTGCCAGGGACGTATATATACGTCCTCGCCGAAAACAAAATCGTAGCAGCGAAACGACTGCACCTATGGCTTTCATATTTTTACCACATGTACCTTACCCTTTTGGCTACCCACCACAAAAATCCCAAATCCCTCCTCCCATCCACTCGCTGACTGTCGGTCCCGTCAGAAGAAAAAAAAAGGAAAATCTGTGGCGGCGAAACGACTGCACCAATCGGATCCATATTTGTGTGACAAGTCCCTTACCCTTCTGCCTTCCTCCCACCACACCCCCAACCGCCTCCAACCAGCCACTTCCAGCGTATCCGTACGAAGATAAGGAAAAAAAGGAAAATACGTGGTGGCGAAACTACCTCACCAATCGTCTTCATATTTGTAACATGAGTCAATTACGCTTCTACCTTCCCCCCCACCATCCCCCAAACCACCCTCCCACGACCCTCCTACCCATACATTCCGATACCATAAAAGTCTCTGTAGTCTATAGTGTCTTTTCAGCTACTTTCGGGACCATCGGGGACCTGATTTCTGGCGAAAATGGAAAAGGGGAGTGTTTTTTTTAACATTATCCTTCCTTTCTCTCCCAACTTGATAGATTTAGCCAAAAAAAAAAAAAAAAAAAAAAAATCTGGCACTGGCAGAACACACCGTCAAAATTGGCTGGCACTCAGCGGGCTGGTTGAGACTGAGGTGTCTCTGTGCCATGCCCCAATATATATGCATGATGGGGGCCATCGCCGACGACACTGCGTCCATCATATTGTGGTCGCAGTGTCGTCGCAGTGCCGTCACAGTGCATCTCAGACAGGTCGTATTCAGACTTATTAGGTCGCCTTCCAAAGGGACTGGTCGTGGCACCAAGTCGCCGCCCATGATCCGTCTGCCGGGGTGGTCACGTGTTGAGATCTCCGTCCACTAGCCATGCATGCACCGTCTTCCGGGGCGGTGACGTGTTGAGGTCGGGCATCAGGGCCACACGTGGCCACTCGGGCCCACTCGGGACACAAGGTCATCCGTTTGATGCCGTCCAACAGTTTTTGGTGGTCGGGGAAGGACGGGAGCTCAGGACGGGTATGTGTGAACCGAGCTTAAGAGTCGCTCTACTGGTGATCTTCTTTCATATCTTACTAACTCTTGGTCATCCTCCTTTCGGGACTTTGGTGAGACCCTTCCTATTGTGCTAGACATATCGAAGGCCTGCGAATAGAGTCTGGCACAAATCTCTAATTTGTAAACAATCCTCCTTCAGTCTCTTATTTCCTTTCAGGCTGTTCCATACCTTCAGATGTAGACGGCCATAATTTACTTCCTCATCCTATCAACTCCGGTGTTCCTCAAGGTGCTGTCCTATCTCCAATTATATTTATAATTTTCATAAATGATCTTCTCAACTGTACCTCCGGTCCTATCCATTCATATGCAGATGACTCTACCTTACACTATTCAATTAGCTTTCCAGAACGCCCCAGCAAACAATATCTCAAAGACAAACGTAATGAAGCCATACATCACTTATCTTCTGATCTAACTACCATTTCCAATTGGAGCAGAGAAAACCTTGTTGCCTTTAATGCTTCCAAAACCCAATTTCTCCATCTGTCTACCCGTCACAAACTCTCAAAGGACTATCCTTTATGCTGCAACAATAAAAAAATCAACCATTCATCTTCTCTCAGTATTCTCGGTGTCTCTTTCTCTTTTGCTCTCTCTTATAAGGACCATAATACCAGTCTTGCTAAGGCTGCCTCCCAGAAGATTGGAGTGCTCAACCGCCTCTAGAGGTTCTATACCCCTACACATTGTTCACATGTGTGGGGAGGATCCTCTCACACAGCACTTCTAGACAAAGTAGAGAGGAAAGCCTTTTATATCATTAACTCCCATCCACTCACCGACTCTCTGCAATCTATCTCTCTTCACCGCAATGTTGCATCTTTCTCGCTATTCTATCGCTACTACAATAATCAGTGTTTCTCAGAGCTCTCTTAGTGTATACCACCTCTATGTAGGGTACGTAGTGCCCGTCCTGCAACACAATCCCACCCCTACTCTGTGCAACTCTCCAACTCAAGAGTGAAACGATACTCTCAATCTTTCTTCTATTCAACAGCTGAGCTCAGGAACTCTCTCCCTGAATCCATCTTTTAATGGCCACTCCGTGTGGGTTTGAGTCTTCTGGCAATAGATAGGTAGATAGATACAAAGACTACAGTAGATCTGGACTTGACACGAACATGGAACTTTGCAGTAAGAGACCCAAAATCGGAGAACGAACCCACAATTTCGAACCTCGAAACCGCGAACATATAAAATTTTCGCTGTTTCGAGGCTCAAAACTTGGGGGTTTCATTTCCGATGTTTTGTCCCTTATTGTTAAGTTCCATTTTCGTGTCAAATCCAGATCTACTGTAGTCTATGATAGCTAGATTAATATATAGATATTGATGGATAGAGATTGATTGCTAACATATACAGTATGTATTAATAAATGGATACGTAATGATGATAAAGTCTTAATATAATGATTAGCAATACACATATCGAAATCTTCATATTTATCCGTATGACTCAATTCATAGATATATTCCCTTGCCCCCTGTTATAATTACCTGTCTTTATATTATATTCTCACTATTTTTCTCCACAGTTCATAATCTTACTTTCTTAATTTACCAATCCCTTGTCACATTTTAAAAGAGTCCGTACTTTATGTTCCACTTTTATTTCTTGATTTTATGTCATCCTTTCCTTTGGTGCTTCTCTATTTCACTTGCATTATTCATTTAAATAATGTATGATGTATTTCTTTATGTATGTGATGTATATACTTTATTATGTTTTAATGTGTGTTTTTGTTTTATGTCTACACGGTTATATTCTTATGGTTTGTTTTAGAAATATGTACACTTTCTTACATATTTATTTTTACATTTACATATATTTTTTTCTCCTATTGCTGTATTTGACTTGCTCAATTTCTCACTTGTTCACAATAAATATTTTTTATCATACATGTCTCTTTTAATTATTACATCTCCTTATCCAGCTACGTTTTGTCTTTTCGTTTCCCTTACTTATCTGGTAGTGTGTGTGGCATTACTGATTGACTGGTTTATTGACTGACTTGACTGAGTGACTTGGGTGTATAACTTATAAACTGGTTTATTGACTGACTTGACTGAGTGACTTGGGTGTATAACTGATAAACTGGTTTATTGACTGACTTGACTGAGTGACTTGGGTGTATAACTGATTAACTAGTGTATTGACTGTCATGTATGAGTGACTTGGGTGTATAACTGATTGACATTAATTGGCTTTATTGACCAACTGCCTGACATACTGAAACACATGTGTTAACTTTGGGTTGGACTGAATTAGCTTATCAAAATAACCCATATACGGTACTAGCAATGCAACAATGACAAAAATAACAAGTATCTAATTTATTTGTAGCTAGATTTATGATGTGATTATTATTTATCCTTATTACATCAGTGATGTAGTCTAAATGATATCCAAATGTATACAGTATAGTCAAGAGTGTGAAACAATATCATATTCGTATATTTCTGAGACTCTGCTTATAAAACCAACCAACCGGACGAACAAACGCTGAATTCATATATTTTAGTGTTCAGATGAAAGCCAACATCTCTTCCGAATCCCAGATGTGTTGTTACTTATGAAATATGTCTCACTTCCATGTGCGTGGGACTAGCTTGGGACGAGCCTGATTGTTGCCAATTAATCGCAACGTTAGGCTTAGTTTCGACTCACGCAAGGGGTAGACGATTTTGACCCGGCAACGGTGTTGAGTGTTGCCAAGCATGGGATGTATTTCGCATGCCTAGGGTGGGGTCCAGACAGATTCAAGACTCAGAGCTCACCTCACTGTCGTACCCTTCGGACCCCCTTGATATCTATCCCTCTCAACCCCCACTTAGAAACTTTCTCTCTTACTTTGTATACCTTCTTTCCACTACTTCACCAATCTATTTAATTACCCCATCCCCTTGATAGACCTTATATCTATCATTGTATTAACGACGAGCTCTCAGATAACTAGATAGGATTTTGGGCCTTATGCAGAGATATAATTGTTAATGAGACCTAGGAAGCTTTTTTGTTGTCTCATATTTGGTGGTTTCATGCTTGCTAGTGTGTTCTTGTGGCAGGTGAGCAGGGGCTAGACCGGAGAGGAGGCTTTTTGCGATCCTTTAAGTAAAGTCTGCTGGTGCGAGTCCTGTGGACCTGCACGACTTTACTAGGATACCCGTGGGAGTCTGGGGGGCATTTTCTTATCTGTGTGCCTGTGTGTCTAGTGTTGTGTTGTGTGAGGGCCCTTGCCTAGTCCACTCAGCACTGCGCTAGCACGTCTTGCGTTTGTTTTAGGGTCGCCAGGAGAGAGTCAGATACTTGGGATCTGAGTCTCTCAAGAGAGCACCCTTTCAATTAGAGTAATTTGGCACACAGACTTGGGAACGTCCCTAGGCTAGAGCAGGTGGCTCAGCCCGGGTATCCGAAACCTATATCCTTCCGGCTAGACCTCTGCCACCTGGCAGATTAACAGCTAGGGGTTTATTATTTCTGTATGCTTGTTATTGTGCCACAGTTTACCGTTTTTGTGAGCATTGTGAGTCAGGGTGTGGCTTAGAGACTCTGTCCGAGCAGGCTTGCCTGACTAAGAGTGAGAAGCACACCTGTATGTGGTTATGTTGCGAGTTACTGCCTTTATTTAATTATACCTATGCCATTATACACTGTATGCCCTATCACTAGTATTTATTCCTGCTTATGAGTTAAGAGTTCTCTAAATCCGTAACTTACTTTCTTTGCTAAGCATCAGATCCTACAGTAGCCGTATGCAGTTTAGAAACCTGCATCTTGTCTACCTGTACGATGTTTTGAGGACTGTTTGCTTTCACCTTCTTTCACGCAGGGGTGATTAGTTGTATTAATTAACGTAACGTTAAATGTACTTTCTTCTAGTTGTTATTAAATTGTTTCTGCAATTTAATTCCGTTATCTATCTTTTCCTTGAAGCTTTAAGTCAACTTAATTGTGTGATCTTTTATATAGCCTGCTTGACTATCAGCAGTCTATAGTGCGTGCACCCTGTAACCGAGTCATAGGATACCTTGTTGTCCAGGCAGGACTCTTGACTGTTTAGGGTGGTTTGTTGCCTGGGTTTATAGATAAGGGTGGGATCTAGCGTTTTCCGTTGTTGCTTTTTGCCGCATACCTAGTCCAATAGAAAGAGCCCAGTGTTTATATATCCCAGGACGTAACAAATGGCGACCTTGCATAGGATTTACTGAACAGAGGAATATAGTGGTCATTTGTTTTGAGATTCCTTATGATTAGAGGAATACAGTGGACATAGAGTTTATTTTTTGGAGCAACCAATATAACACATTAAAGACTTTAAATAACATTAGTATATACATACTTGCATAGGAGATAAGGCACATTCTATAACCGTGATAATTACCGCAGTACACAAACATGTCTAATACATCAGAACACAGTGATGGGTCGGGTCACGATACGGGCTCGGAGGGAGAAAGACCTGTGGAGTGGCTAGTCGATAGCGAGGAGGGTGCTAGAAGATTTTTAGAGGTGCCCCTTACCGCTGCCAGGGTTTTGAAGCTGAATAAGTATGGCTTAAAGTGTGTGGCAGGTCTTCAGGGTCACCAGGGTTTAAGTGGCATGAGGAAAGATCAGCTGAGGACTTTGATATTGGGTATAGAAGGGAGAGACCTGGGTGGAGAGGCGACTGGGGGCCCCGGTCCCCAGCCCCCCCTCCACTCTACCCCCGTATCAAACGTCTGGGTGCCTGAATTTAGTACATACCCCCAAGTTGATGGTCAATGGCAGCGTGGAATTCAATCACAGGGACCCTCTCCATTAAATGCACCTTCCCCTCCTCAAGGGTTGACTCCAGATTTGTTGTTTCGGCTTGAGATGGCCAAGGTTGAGGCTACCGAAAGACAGGCTAGAGCTCAGGTTGAGGCTACCGAAAGACAGGCTACAGCTCAGGTTGAGGCTGCCGAGAGACAGGCTAGTGTGCAGGCTGAGGTTGCTAGAGCTCAGGCTGAGGCCGCAGAGAGAACAGCTATACGAGAGGCTGAACTGCAGGCAGTCTACTAGGTATCGGGCTGACAGGGAGCTGGAGAGATCTCGAGTGGAGGTAACAGGGCGAAATATTGGGGGAGGTAACAGACATCGGGACCAATCATTGTCGCACCTGCTTAAACTAGTTCCTGTGTTCGATGAATCATGTGTGACTGAGTTTTTTATGCAATTTGAGAAGAAGTGTCAGGAACACCAGTGGCCTCAGGAAAAGTGGGCAGCATTAGTTTCATCAAGACTCCTAGGAAAGGGGCTAAAAGCGTGTGATGCACTACCTTTAGAGTCCTGTATAATTTATGATGAGCTAAAGAAGGCTGTGCTACGGGCCTATGAGTTACAACCAGAAACTTACCGCTTGAAGTTTCAGGGTGTTACTAAGGGCAAGGATAGTACCTTCCTAGAACACGCCCGGGACTTGTCTGATGCACTACGATATTGGCTGCGTTCTGAGAGGGCAGCTACTTTTGAGGAGTTGAGGGAGTTGGTTCTCTTGGAGCAGTTCTTTAAGTGCACAGGCGGGGACTTAACATTAAATATAAAGGAAAAAAATCCTAGAACTATCCAGGAGGCAGCAGAAATGGCTGACCTCAGACTGTCATTAATTCGAGGGTGCGAAGCAGCTAGGAGTGAGTCGGGTGCAAAGGATCGTACCCCTCCCCCTCCCAAGAATTTTGATACACATAAATACACAAAACCAGGTAGCACTGACAATAAAACTGAACATAAACCAAATACCGTCCCGTATAAGAAGTCTAATGGTACCTCCCACTCCCAAGGGAACCCAAAGAGTAAAGAGTGCTTTGCATGTCACAAGGAGGGTCACTTTGCAAATGCTTGTCCGAACAAGCCACCAAACAAGGTTGTGTCATTGGCCCGCAGCATAGGGGTGTCGCCTATATCTTCTGAGTTTGCCTAGGGTAGTTCGTCAGA
This sequence comes from Paralithodes platypus, assembly GCA_032716605.1. NCBI lineage: Eukaryota > Metazoa > Arthropoda > Malacostraca > Decapoda > Lithodidae > Paralithodes > Paralithodes platypus. The sequence goes on along the minus strand of CM064515.1, from coordinate 5,281,944 downwards.
GGTTGGGACACAGCCTGTGTTCAAGAGTCTGGAAGGCTCGAACCCTGTCCGCGACGTCTTTGGGGGTCATAGAGGGCATGGTTTTGTGAGGTGGGCTGGCAAAAGGCGAGGAGTTAAGCTATTACGTGATACTGGGGCTTCTCAGACCTTGTTAAAGAACTTTACTGGTAGGCCGATTAACGCTGCTCGGGTGGTGGTAGTTCAGGGGATCAATGCTACAAAGTCCTACCCGCTGGTGCGGATGGAGCTGGAGGTGGGTGGTGTGGCGAAGGAGCTGGATGTCGGAATCGTAGAGAACTTGCCTGTTGGGGGCATCGACCTCCTCCTCGGCAACGACTTTGCGGTGCCTGCTTCTAAGGTTTCACCCTTGGTCGTTGCCGAGAAGGCGGCCGACGTTAGTGGGGAGGAACAGGAGCGGGTTGAGAAATGTAGCGTACAAACCATGGCGTGTGTTGTGACGCGTTCTCAGACATCCGGAGCCTTGCAGCCACCACCTCAGTCTATCAAACCGCGGAGGAAAGGTCACAAGAAAACGGGAAGTGTTGGTCAATTGGAGAGTTTTGAGCCGGCAGTGTTTCTTGGTGACTCATTATTGGCACCTATGTTAGAGTCTGGAGAGGCCCCAGGACCTGTCACAGCTAGTGAGGAGGTAGGGCAGGAAGAGACTCCGAGGCAGCAACGTTACACACGGAGAGAAAAAAGGGTTGCTCAGTTTGATGTTGGGGGAGGACTTGGGTTGCTTCGGAAGCATCTGGACAGGTTGGTTCCCTCAGATATTTGTAAACTGCAGTTGGAGGATCCGGAAGTTCAGAAGTGTGGTAATGGTGCTGTCAAGATCAAACACGAGGATGGGGAAACATGTCATGTGAACCTGTTGGAGGAGTTTGTGAGGCAACCACCTGAGCAGCCTACTGTCCCTGCGTTGGTCTGCCGCGGCCAAGGTGGAGAAGGAGAGGGGGGCAGTAGGGCACAGGTGGAGGAGAGTAGGGATTGTCATGTCTCGGCGGAACAGTGGGCGGGGGACACGAGTCTGGTGGCTGTGGAAGCGCTAGAGCACCTGCCTGAGCAGCAGTGTGCAGCGCTCCAGCACCAGCTCGGTTCATACCCCACTGGTCGTGCCGAGCCCCTGAGTCTCACAACTTGGGCGGTGCAAGATGTTCCGCGGGCAGGTCACGTGAATGTTGAAAGACCGTTAGCCTCGTTGTTTCGGTGGTTCAAGGTGGGCGACGAGGCTTTGGCATGGTGCCAGGTCAGGGTCGACCCATGGCTGCCAAGGGTGGTGGTCAAAAGGAGGACATTGAGCAGATTGGTGAGGTTGGCTGTGGAGTGGCTGTGCCCGGTCGTCGCATAGCCTCCCAATGCTGCTCTAGTCTAATGCAACAGCCCTACCATAGACCGACTGTATCTGGCCATGTCGCTAAAAGCGGTGATGCTGCGCAGGCAGATGTCGTCACAAGGAATGCGGGGGTGCGCATGTACGGTATCGGCGGGGAAGCCTTAGCAATAATGAGCTATGGGAGTGACTGCACAGGTGGTACTGATTGTCCCTCTCATGACCTGGCTGTTCTAGGGACGAAGGTGGAGAAGGAGGGAGACTACAGGTTAGAAGCTGCGGTCTCGGCTGGGTTGTGGAAGGGCACTAGGATTGTTATTCTGCGAGATAAGTTGTTTACTAGGCTGTGGCAGTGCATCCGCATGTTTATTGCTTCTCCAGGGCTGATGTACGGGGTAGAATCCGACATTCAGGCTGGAGATAGTGCAAGGCTCAGTTTAATTCCCTACCGTATAAATCCTGCTCGACAGCCTGTGGTGCAAGCAGAGCTGGATTACGTGTTGACGAAGGGTCTGAGGGATAAGGAATGTCGTGAGTGGTCGTTGCCTGTAACTTTGCAACCGGTGTTAAGTGGCAAGATCAGTGAGTGTGTTGATTGCGAGAGTGTGTGTGCATTATCCCTGACAGACGCCTATACCTTATCGAGAGTTGACGACACCATAGACCGCCTCGGGGCTGCATCGCCTATCACGAAGGTAGAACTAGTGAAAGGTTATTGGCAGGCCCCGTTGCCGGAAAGAGCGAAGAGAAATGCCAGTCTTGTGATGAACTGGGCAGTTTATCAGTACCAGGTGTTGTTTTGCTGCCGGGACACAAGTTGGATGTGTGGCAAGCTAAGGGCACTGATAATGTTTTGGCTGATTGGTTGTCACGGGAGGGGTTGTTTGCAGGAGAACCCTCGCCGTTCAGTCAGTGTGTGTTGAGAGTGGAGTAAAATAGGCTTGCCCCTGTAAGTACAGCCGCCAAAAACAAATTAAAAAAGCAAAAACCTTATATAAATTTTTTATTTTTATAACGTGTAGAATTTTGTATAAGATGTTGTAGCAGTATCTAAGTTGAATGTTTTCGCTTATTGTCGCTAAGTTAGTTGAACTTGCTCGGTGGAGCGCAACAGTCTTTATTCCTTTTTTATATATAGTGCCTTGTGTCGCAACAGTGTGTGGTACTATGAGAAGCTTTCTGTTAGATATGAAGAACTTAGTTAAGTGTCTTATATCTTGGGGGAGGTGTGACGCTCCTGCATAGTAGCCACGTGCGGGCATGCGCGAGGGTCGGCTGCCCAGCCGTTTAGAAACCGGCTGGCGGCAGCCGGCCGGCCGGCTTTTCCTTAGTATATATCCTACGACTATGTAACTAATGTCTGGGATATTCTTATGTTGTTTCACAGCTTGAAGCTGCCCTTATTCTTAACCAACGCATCTTAGTATATTTTATTCTCGATAGTTGATTGTTTCATTATTATATATAAGATGTAAGTCTAGTGAGAGTGGGAGGAGACGAGCGGGAGAGAGAGACCGGCTTGGGACGAGCCTGATTGTTGCCAATTAATCGCAACGTTAGGCTTAGTTTCGACTCACGCAAGGGGTAGACGATTTTGACCCGGCAACGGTGTTGAGTGTTGCCAAGCATGGGATGTATTTCGCATGCCTAGGGTGGGGTCCAGACAGATTCAAGACTCAGAGCTCACCTCACTGTCGTACCCTTCGGACCCCCTTGATATCTATCCCTCTCAACCCCCACTTAGAAACTTTCTCTCTTACTTTGTATACCTTCTTTCCACTACTTCACCAGTCTATTTAATTACCCCATCCCCTTGATAGACCTTATATCTATCATTGTATTAACGACGAGCTCTCAGATAACTAGATAAGATTTTGGGCCTTATGCAGAGATATAATTGTTAATGAGACCTAGGAAGCTTTTTTGTTGTCTCATATTTGGTGGTTTCATGCTTGCTAGTGTGTTCTTGTGGCAGGTGAGCAGGGGCTAGACCGGAGAGGAGGCTTTTTGCGATCCTTTAAGTAAAGTCTGCTGGTGCGAGTCCTGTGGACCTGCACGACTTTACTAGGAAACCCGTGGGAGTCTGGGGGCATTTTCTTATCTGTGTGCCTGTGTGTCTAGTGTTGTGTTGTGTGAGGGCCCTTGCCTAGTCCACTCAGCACTGCGCTAGCACGTCTTGCGTTTGTTTTAGGGTCGCCAGGAGAGAGTCAGATACTTGGGATCTGAGTCTCTCAAGAGAGCACCCTTTCAATTAGAGTAATTTGGCACACAGACTTGGGAACGTCCCTAGGCTAGAGCAGGTGGCTCAGCCCGGGTATCCGAAGCCTATATCCTTCCGGCTAGACCTCTGCCACCTGGCAGATTAACAGCTAGGGGTTTATTATTTCTGTATGCTTGTTATTGTGCCACAGTTTACCGTTTTGTGAGCATTGTGAGTCAGGGTGTGGCTTAGAGACTCTGTCCGAGCAGGCTTGCCTGACTAAGAGTGAGAAGCACACCTGTATGTGGTTATGTTGCGAGTTGCTGCCTTTATTTAATTATACCTATACCATTATACACTGTATGGCCTATCACTAGTATTTATTCCTGCTTATGAGTTAAGAGTTCTCTAAATCCGTAACTTACTTTCTTTGCTAAGCATCAGATCCTACAGTAGCTGCATGCAGTTTAGAAACCTGCATCTTGTCTACCTGTACGATGTTTTGAGGACTGTTTGCTTTCACCTTCTTTCACGCAGGGGTGATTAGTTGTATTAATTAATGTAACGTTAAATGTACTTTCTTCTAGTTGTTATTAAATTGTTTCTGCAATTTAATTCCGTTATCTATCTTTTCCTTGAAGCTTTAAGTCAACTTAATTGTGTGATCTTTTATATAGCCTGCTTGACTATCAGCAGTCTATAGTGCGTGCACCCTGTAACCGAGTCATAGGATACCTTGTTGTCCAGGCAGGACTCTTGACGGTTTAGGGTGGTTTGTTGCCTGGGTTTATAGATAAGGGTGGGATCTAGCGTTTTCCGTTGTTGCTTTTTGCCGCCTACCTAGTCCAATAGAAAGAGCCCAGTGTTTACTGTATATATCCCAGGACGTAACATGACAATAACACATTCCATTCTTTGTCCATAGCTCATGTTAATGTTAATTCCATACTTAATAAGGTTAACTATATTTTTTCAATTTTATATGATTCCGATATCTCAGTTCTTGGTATTAGTGAGTCATGGCTGCTGCCTTATGTCTCTACCGCCGCTATTTCTATTCCCAATTATGCAGTCCTAAGAAAAGATGTTCACGGCGATATCCCAAAACATGGTGTCTGTATGTATGTCAAGTCTTCCTTAACACCTTACGAGCGGCCTATGCGGTTTATTTATGTGTACCGCCCAGCGGGGTGTTTTTAGCCAAAATAGGGCTGTTTACGTGATCATTTTCATGCCTAAATAAGACCCAGAACGTAAAACAAGTATCTATCCCTGAAAGGGCATAAACAGAGCTTTCGAATGACACCATAACGATCCTTGTATGATGGATAGTTTTCTTGCAATAACCGTGCAACGCGAGTGCAAAAAGCAGGTAATTCGGTACTTTCGGTACATAATTGAGTATGTAGCGAGTGAGAGAGGGAGGAGGGAGCTGAGATTTGTGTCAGTAGGTTCGCCGCGGTGGTCTGGAGCAGTCATACGCTCGCTAGTCTCCTGCCACCACTTGTCTCTCTCTCTCAGCCACATTACGTGCTGAAATTGCCACTCGACCTATGTCGAGCGCCGCCACATAGTCCAGCTTTATTTAACTCGACTTAAGTGGTGAGCCGCTTTTTAAGGGTTAAAATATATTGAAATTGATGTTGACCTTCAAAATACCCTTGTTATTTTTCTGCCTGACTATAATATTTATATAATAACAGTTTATCGCCCCCCTTCTTATACCCCCTAGATAATGAGACATTACTTGACTTTTTTATGATTTTTGCTCAGACAAGGAAATAGTTCTCATGGGAGATTTCAACCTTCCTTCTATTAAATGGTCTTGTGATCTTATTTGTAGAGGTCTCAGTCTCCTCAATACAACATTCCTTGACTGTTTTACATCCTTGGGACTTACTCAACTTATTACAGAACCCACTTTCCACCCGTCAGGTAATATACTGGACCTGATTCTTACCTCGGAAAACGACCGAATTGGCGAAACACAGGTACTTCCTCCATTTCCCAACTGTGGCCATAGCCCAGTTATCACCAATTATATATATATTCCAGATCCAAACTATCAATGACGAGCCCACTAACATCAGGATATGGCATAGAGGTGACTACAGAGAGATTAACCTTATTTTGGAAGATATTGATTGGGATTTTGAATTTGCCCACCTCAATGTTAATCTAATGTTTTCTCGTTTTACAGACATACTTATGCCCTTAATTAACCGTTTTGTCCCTACAAAGAGTTTCAATAACCTGTCTTGTCCTCCATGGCCTGTCAGACCCCCTATATTATTACAAAATACCAGACAAAACTTCTGGACCAATTATCAAGAAACTCGTACACAGTTTGGTTGTAACTCTAACCAGGCTAAGGACGCCCTGGATCAGTTTTTAGATATTAACTATCAGTACAAAAATTATGCCATCCATAGTCAGTCCAGGTATGAGGCTTCACTGATTGACCATCTCACAACCAACTCCAAAATATTTCATTCCTATATCCGGAAAAATAAGGTAGGTAGACCCAGTATTGGCCCACTCAAGTCTTCCACAGGTAACATCATTCACGATGCAGGGGCTATGGCTGAACTGTTTGTGTCTTCCTTTGCCAGTGTTTTTGCAGCATCTGCTCCCACCTCCCCTGCCTTACATCAGGTAACAGACAGTATAATTGCAGATATCAATATTAATCTTAATGATGTCATATCTGTTCTCAACAAACTTGATACGTCCTCATCGATGGGTCCAGACGGTATCCACGCCCACCTACTCAAATCCTGTGTCCATACCCTTGCATATCCTCTTTTGTTGATATACCGTGCCTCATTAGTCTCTGGAACCCTCCCTTCTGCCTGGAAGAATTCCTCAGTTATACCCATTTTTAAAAAGGGTTCTCGCTACAATCCACTAATGTATAGACCAATCTCTCTAACTTCCATTTGTTCAAAGTCGTTGGAACGTATTATAACTAAATTTATTTATGAATATCTTGACTTTAACAATCTTCTCAATAAGGACCAATTTGGATTCAGACCAGGCAGATCATCCGAGGACCAACTCCTTCTTACTTACAAGGACATCACCAAATGGATGGACCAGGGTTATAATGTTGACTTGATCCTGTTTGACTATTCCAAGGTCTTTGACGTGGTTAATCATGACATTCTGATCTCCAAACTTTATAGCCTGGGAATTAGGGGTAAGGTACTGGACTGGATTAGGGACTTTCTCCATAACCGTATTATGCATGTCAAAGTAAATAATAATTTTAGTTCTTTCAGGGATGTGGTTAGCTGAGTCCCTCAAGGCTCTGTCCTTGGTCCCCTGCTTTTCCTCATATTTATCAATTATATTACTCGTAATATTAACTCGTCTACCAAAATATATGCTGATGATCTGAAACTGTATGTAAAAATCAAATATGATAACCTCTTAAATGTTCTTAATTGTATGTTTGCTTGCCAGTCTGATATGAACGTGCTTGCTAAGGTCTCTAAATCCTGGGGCTTAACGATGAACCCAGATAAATGTGTCCACCTAAGATTTTGTAGGAAAAAAATTGATTGGGATGACCTGGGTCATTCTGGCAGATACTATCTTAACAACTCCTTAATCCCTATTAGAGACTCTGCATCCGATCTAGGAATTTTAATCGATTCCTCCCTCAAGTTTCATACACACATCTCTAATATTGTCCACAAGGCTGGAGGACTCGCCCATAGTATCCTAAGGTCAACTGTCAACCGGGATGCCTCCTTTATGATGCCACTATTTATTTCACACATTCGTCTCATATTAGAATATTCTTCCTCTCTGTGGAACCTTGGGTATTTGGGGGACTTAAGACTACTGGAGTCTGTTCAGAGACGCTGGACTAAATCTATTAGGGGTCTCGAGAATCTTGATTATAGTGAAAGATTGAGGATATTAAACCTATTTTCCATTAAGGGTAGACTTCTTAGGCATGACATAATTAAGTACTGGCAAATATTTCACGGTCTCTGCTCAATTACTCCTGAAGATGTTTTTGATCGTCCCCAATATTTTGCAACCCATATAAAATTGGTCGCTTGAAATAAGAAACATATTTTTTAATCTTAGATATGTGTCTCTGTGGAACTCTTTGCCCACAGATTTGGTATCCCTGACTAACGTGTTATCTTTCAAGGCTGCCCTTTCCGACTATCTTGCAGGAGTTTTATATGAATATTCATGATTTTGTTCTCGATGTCACACCTTCTGGCCTCCTCAACCACTTATACTTGTACCTTGTTTGTTAACTTAGCTGCTTATGATGCACTGCACTTTCCAGTCCATAGTACTTTCCTGTTTTTGCTACAAACTATAAACTATCTTTGGGCTGGCGCATCAGCAGTGTGTGGCTTCCGTGGACCCTGACCTACTACTTAGCTCTGGGGTCTGGGAAGCCCACCAGGTAAGAATACCAGGTAATAACCGTAGATTTTCGTAAGGGCGTCAGAGGGGGCGGAATGCCCTTATAATCCATTTCCGTATATTGTCACTTATACCACATCACTTACCTCGTCGTACCTTCCTGTTAAATACAATAATAATTTGGTTAGCTCATGTAGGCTAGGTGCAATTATAGAATAAATCCTTAATTATAGCTACAAAGCCTAGCCTACCTGGTTGTATGTCAATAACAGTGAGGAATAGTAATAGGCTAGTTAACTTAACCTAACTCCTATAGCCTAGGCCCCGCCTAACCTAACTTACTCACCTAGGCCTAACCTTCGCTTCATATTATACTTCCCAAGTTACCAGCCTAGCCTATAGGCTATCATGGCTAGGCTATAGGCCCTAGCCTAGCCTAATGCATTTTCGCCCTCACCAAATAAGTGCAACCCACATTTTCCTGTCCCTGATATTAATAGCATAGCCTAGCTAGGATAGACATAGACATCACAGGCTATAGCCCTCCCCTCCCAGGCTCTCAACTTTCTCAAGCCCTCAGTGACTCAGTCTCACTAGCCTATCAGGAAGTATCTTAGGAAGTCGCCTATTGGCTAATTCTTAGAATAATGGATAAGGTAATGCATACCCTTCACTCGAAACATCATAAACAACTATAGGCCTACAATATTATATTATTCCTTGAAAACCAAAACTAAATAAAACACACAAAACAGAGAAGGCAAATTAACTTGTTTGTGAAAACAGGCTTCATCTTCCTTCTCTGTTTCTACTGAGGTTCCTTTTGCCATTGTAGGCACGCACAATATGTCCTCTGACACCTGATATACTCGAGAATATACATAAACTCTTAATTATTAGATACAATTCCCTGGAAAAAGCAGCAAATAGCCAGTAATGTAGTAGGGTCGCCAATTTCACCAAACTTTTGCTGTTCGTTGTGTTTTGAAATGTCTGTTGTGGCGCTGCCAGTACCCTCTAGCGGCAAATATTGGCATTATAAGGCGGGGCTTTCAAATGGCGACATAGTTGTATTTACTTCATTTTATAATAATTTCAATGCTTGTACTGTACATTACCTTTATCAAATAATTACTAATATTCCATTAACTATATGATTATATATCTCATCCAGTTTGCAATGCAAAGTATATTTATAATATTAAACCTGATCAGGCAGTGTTTTATTATGAAATTATATAAGAACTAAGCTATTATTTAGCTTAAATGCAAGAAGAAAAAAGTAACACTAAATAAGTTGCTTATTTACATAAGTTTTGATATGGTTTACAGTAACGTTAGTATCATGTTATTCTAACGTTCTAGTAAAATCAAAGTATTTATAGTGTTCCCAAGCCTTTAGTTAGACGTTTTTTTAACTTTCATGTCAAACCAAACCACAAGCTAACAAAAAGCTGACGGTTAGCTCACGGTTCGCTTCTATGGGGGTAGTGTCGCATTGCAAAGTGTGTAATTTATCGCAAAGAGTATATCCCTGACACACTATAGTTGTTTGTAACTCACTGTAAACCTTTATCTCTCTGTCTCCCTCCCTCTTCCTTATCTCCCCCTACCCCCCCCCCCCCCCCTTCCTTCCTGTACCCACATCAAAGAGCCCTGTGGGGTTGTTCATGACCTGTTAAATTGCTATTGCCGGGGCCTCATGGAAAGGGAGGGATTAAAGGCCTCGTAGCGGGCAGTATAGTATGCGGGGATGGATCAGGATAACACCGGGATAGATTAACTTATTATGCCTTATCTGGATTTATAGCTAAACAGAAATGTATATTAGAATAATAACAGATAGAATCAAGGACATATATTACAGCTAATACAATTTTACAATTATAAGTTTTGCAAACACTGAACATAGTGTGCATGAGTGTGTGTGTGTGTTTGATATCTATTAAGTCATTATAAAGCGGGAATTTGGCAAACATTGTTATAACCATACTTATCTCCAATGTATTTAGAGCCTACAATTAGGAACACACATGTGAATATACTCAACAGATTTGAAGTGTTGGCAATGAATATTAAAGGAGCTTTCACACATTCACAATGTTGATCCCGACGCTCTTGCCCATCATGGTGCAATAGACAGCATGGTCGTGAACTGACGTTATGTGGTGTCAGTTGTTGTCGCAGCTTCTCCACGTGTTGGCGTGGCGCGAATAATGTTTTGTCATGATAAATAATTTGAAATTGTTGTTTGCCATCACCCATCATCGTGCCACTGTCGTATGCCATTTTTGTATTTATTTTGTTGTAATGGCACCATCGTCGTACAGTGTGGTGCATCACTACAATGCCGTCAGCCACCGACGTTGCCATGACTACTAACGACAGTACCACCACAGTTGTGAAAGGTTGTGTGTGAGACTGCTGTCATGCATAGGGTTGTCGGCCGTCGTCCCACATCATACCGTAGTTGGCTGTCGTTGTAGACCTGGCGTCCCGAGCCATGTACACTCACGCGTACTAATAGTTGCTCAGGGGTGGGTCCTTCCTTCCCCTACTCCACCCTGGGCAGGTGGAAGGGGGGAGTTGGGTCCAAGTCTAACCCCACCTTCCTTCTCTAGCTGGCAGTTAGTTATTAGCGAAGATTGTTCTCATGTATTACACATTATTGTTAAACCATCGTTGCACATGCTTACAATGGCCAACATATAAAACGTATTAGGAATGTGTTTATACAATATATTGTATAACTGTATTCTCACAATGAGTCTCTAGACACAACGTGGGTTACAAGAATCTCGGCTGTAGTGGCCTCTCTCTTTCTCTCTCTCTTAACACGCAAAGTACGAGGTCAGTTCATTTAAGTTTCAAAAATATGTAGTGGGTTTGATAATGTGTAGCATAGCAAAATGCTTAGCCTCAATAATTATGAATTCAATACGCAACCATGGCTGGCAGTTAGAATTGAAAAGGTTCAGCGCTAGTATTTGTGGAAACTGTTTCCCTTTTAAGATCTGTTCTACCTGAAACAAACTGTCCTCAGAAGTTGTAAATATTTCCTCAGTTGAGCAGTTTAGGAAGTCAGTGGATAGTATTTTACACACTCTGTAAGGAGTGTAGTGCACTGATTTTTTTTTCTCCTTCCACTTCCCCGAAATGGACAGGAAGGCCTTTGAGATACTAACTATTCATTGTAACTCTCATAGCATACACTTTCTACAACCAAGATTTAACGGGTCTGAATGTGGTATATTTCCATTCATTAGTGTGTGTGATGAATGTTGCCTGCATTAGATACACATAGAGGAGAGTTGATGATAAAACTGTCAATTAATCATATTCCTTATTTGGGGGTTTCTAGAGGTGAGAGGCTGGTATGATAGAGACAGAGAAGGGGGAAGTTAGAAGGCGAGCCCTGCTACTCAAGGGCTCTATACTCAAACCTTACTAAAAGTTGATAGTAATTTGTATCGAGTTCTACATCTGCTTCATTGAAGAAAACAAATGCATGCGCCACATATAATTAAATGCAGGCCATTTAAAGTATGTATGGTATTGAATAAATGGGAGAAATGTAGGCTATTCAAATGATAAACTAAACAATCAATAACAGTCGCAACCCTATTCTAGCCTATCTTTGCCTGTAGTCCTTTCCTTTTTATGATATATAAGCCCGACTGTGTAAGTGACTTGAGAACCTAGGAGTAAATCGTAGAGGGCGCGTTGATGTGTATTGCAATAATTGTGACCATACTATCTTGAATACTGTATGAGATTAGATTTAATTACAGCCAAGATTCGTGTAACCCACGTTGTGCATAGCAACTAATTTTGAGAATACATATTTATAATATATTGCATTTATACATTCCTATTAAATGTTATATGTCGGCCATTGTAAGCATGTGCAATGATGGTTTAATAATAATTTGCAATACATGAGCACAAGCGTCGCTAATCACTAACTGGCAGCTATAGAAGGAAGGTGGGGGAGTTGTGGATAGTTTGGGGGTGGAAGGTGGGGGTAGACTTGAACCCTAGTCCCCCCTTACACCTGCCCAGGGTGGAGTAGGGGAAGGAAGGACCCATCCCTGAGCACATTTTAGTAGAGTGAGTGTACAATTTTGACTGCTAAATAAAAAATGTACCCATTGTGGTCCGTTATTGTACAACTTGACATCATTGTTAGTCCGTTATCATTATTGTGACACAGTTGTGCCACGCTGAAGTCATGCCCTTTTTGGACCTGAAGTGCGTTGATTTTCCGCTTTGGGTTTGTTTGTCATGGCGTTTGTCGTGGATGTGTGAAAGACCTTTAAACATTCATTTGGTTGATTAAATGTGTGTAGATACGAAGTTCAAACTATTTTTTACCAATTATATTTGATAATGACGAATCTGCAAATGTTGCCATAAGTAATACTAGTCAGTCAATATTTCAGGCCTTAAATTAAACATAGCCTAACTAGGCAAGATAAAGATCTGCAGTCCAAAGTGTATATAATAACGAGAGAGAGAGAGAGAGAGAGAAAGAAAGGAACAAATAAAGACACGATCTACTTTCATAAGGCCGACAATATCTATCAATTATTTTGTATACATCGATTCCCGATTACTCTAACCACACATATTATGAAGTTGTGCATCACAAGACCATAGGTTAAAATTTAATACAAAGGTTTGGGATCGCGAAGCATTTTTCACAAGCGTTCTTCATTCGTACACCCCCAACAGAGATAACCGATACATAACTACTTTTTTCACTATGCTTTGAGTAGCTATACGTGTGTATATAATTTTAGATACTACAATAACGTCATTTTACTATTAGAAGTATAGTTTAAGGCTGTATAGTTTGTAAACTATATACATGTTTATAATAACATAAGTAAAATTAGCTCTATGCAGTTGTCCATGTCGGTGGATATAGTCATGAACCATAATACCTTCACACCCATTTGAATTTGTATCAAAGCCAAAGGAGCCAATCCAATGTTCTGTTATATCCCAGAAGCTTTACTACTTGGCTATAATGGTTCATAGATTCAAATGGGTGTGCAAGTACTATGGCTGGTGATTGTACATATATTATCAGTTGCTATTTTTCTCAATTCCCTCCTATTAATTTTCACCCTGAGATGGTATCATTAATGGGAGTATTTGTTCTGTACCCCATTCATCCTCATGTTTATCCACATTAGTTTTGAGTTATTAAGTAGGAGAAGAAGAGGAATAGATAATTACGAGGGAGGTGAGAGGAAAGGTAGGGTAGGCGGGAGGTATTGGGAATTAATTAAGACAGGATGGGAGGGAGGAAGGGAGGAAGGAACTTAAGGCATGCTAGCTTTTTAGCTAGCCAAAAGAAATGAAAGAATAAGATGGCCAAATAAAATTGTTATTTTACACCATTAATCTGCAATACATCGGTACTCCATATAAGAGTTCTTTGGAGTAAGTATATGCCATAGCGAGGTGAAGGCATATAAATTATGTATATGTGCAGGCAAAATTATATAGGCCTGCTAGTATGTAAGATTGTAACGACGACCGTTATGACACGTTGCAACATTAATAATTGTTCATGTGGTTGTAAATTAACCTCAGAGAACGATGTCTTACCTAGAGACACACGGAAGGAAGGGTAGGGTCGAGTTTATCATGTCTGTTCACTACTACTACCTATCCCTAGCTGACGATTGAGGACTCCATCAATATTTTTCTTACAACTAAAGTTATCATACATTCCTCCCAGTCTTCACAAACACGCGCGCAAGCACACAATAAACGCGAAACCCATAACAGTAACACAATGTCCGCGAAGAGGCCGGCGAGAAGAGACGGTGAAGGTGGCCGAGTGAGCTGTGAAGGGAGAGGGGAGATGAGGGAGTGAAGGATGTCAAATTACTGTATAATATTATCTCATCACTACTTCCATACCTGCACTTCAATATTATTAAACAACTGTAATACTAATAAAACACATAATTTAGGAAATTTAACGTGACTGGGCTATTGTATACGGGAGTATAAACTGGAGAGAGAATTACTAGAATGTTGGTAATCCTGTTCAGCTGGACATACTCATCAACCCACCTTATGTTGCTGTCTCATCATTTAAAAACTGAATTAAAGTCCATGAGATAATGTGTTTTAACCAGAAGAAGACCTACTACACATAAATAAGAACCCTTTGTCGCATTTAAATGTTTCTTAATGTACACGTAAAACAAAAAAGTTAGTGTGGGATAATAAAGCACACATGAAATACAGCAGCTGCATCTGAGCTACATGCACGGTTTCGATTCCAGCTACATTCGTCACTGTTCACAATCTTTTGATAATGAACTATTTGTATGATAACTGAGTGATGGGTAACGAAATATCTGTGAAAACAAACGGCAAAACTAAAGATAATTGTTATATACAGTATATAATTTTCCATCTTGTAAGTGTGGCTGTAATATGAGTGTCTGTAGGTCTGTAGGATATATATATATGCGGTAAAAAGGCCGCCAGCCAATCAATGCGCTCCCTTTATCCTTCCCTTCAAACCAGTCAAGTTTGACACTCTGGACTCTGGAGGTAAACATGTCACGCCTTCCTGGCCGACCAATCAGAAGCCTCCGTTTTCGGAGCTGACAGCTACGTGTACAGCTTCACGTTTAAACTCGCTCTCTCTCTCTCTCCACAGGCCGTTTCCTCTGGTTGCAATAGGTCTAATGCATCAGTGCCAGCGCTATACTCCAGTAAGCCACTAAAATACATTCGCAACCAGCTTCCAGGAACTAATTATGGAGAGAAAAGAGTTGAAGCGAAGGAAAGAAATATTCAAGCCTCGCAGCCAGAACATCGACTGGCGGGCGGCTCAGCCAATCACAGCGCCGGAAAGCAGGAGGCGGGACTATATCAAAGGGGTGGGGGAGGCTGCAGGGGTCATTCACCTCTCGGACTCCACTGGGCTAACTTCTTGCAACCCACATTCTCTCCCTCGCTTGGGCACCCATGGAAACTTTGATCCACTTGGTCCAGCCTTCCAGCCCACACCACTTGTTCCAGTAGAGTCCACCTCGAGCCTAGCATCGCTCTCCCCTGCAAGGCGGATACACCATCAGTATCCGGCCGCCTGTCGTCACATCGCTGCCTTGCACACCTACAGCCAAGCGATTCAAGAGGGACGACAAATAGTAGATGGGAGTGAAGATTTCCCGTTGAGCTATTGGCCAGCTCTGAGGTGGTGAAGATGTTCCAGTAGATACCTAAGACTGTCTTATATTTTTAAAGGACCCATATTGGGCCCGAACCAGATTTTCGAGAGAGAGAGAAAATGCTTGACAAACCCAGTGGTTCCAACCAATAATAATTGAAGTGTTCTTATAGGACAAAATAAAGAGAAAGATATTAGACTTTTGTCAATAAAAAAAATTATGATGTGTTAATAGAATAATAGTTATTCTTGATAGAGAAGGCTCCATGCCGATTAGCTATCAATAGTATAGGATCTTGTAGGACAACAAATAGATATTAACATTAAAGTAAGAGGGGATAATTCATAAATAGATAAGCAACTATAAGGTTCAGGAGGATAAAGAATAGTTGGAATTAGATCAGATTTAGTTTGAGAAATAGGTAGGGACACTAGTCCGTATGATCAACGATATCTTTTTGTTATAAAGGAAACATTATCAATCATATTGTTTGAAGGAATATTCCGTCAGTTCCTTGGTAAGCGATACGAGTATTAAGTCCAGGATAATATTGTAATCATGTAATATATGTAGTGGATTAAGCGGTGAATATTGTTCATGTAGGGGTTTTGAGATGCTGATCATATCAAGCCATTTGCTGAGATATATTATTGAAATAGGTGGTATACGTGACATATGGACTTATTGGTAATAGGGTTAAGAGAATATATAATCTAAGAGTATTCTAGATAGGGAGATCAAGGTCAAGTGTAGTAACGCCCTGGTCTTTTGAGTAGATATATTATATAGGTTTAAGAGAATATATAATATAAGAGTGTCATATGTAGTAACGCCCTGGTCTCTTGAGTAGACATATTAGGGCCCGGTAAAGTTATATTATTTTGAAGTTTAGTTAAGAATGTAGCGGAGCCAAAGCTACATGTCTGCCTGCCGAGATCGGAGCCTCTCCGGGTGGTCGGGGGCCGAGGGAGTGCTGGAGCGACCTTGGTGACCCTGGTCTCTGGGTATTCTCCTGGGTGACCTAGATGTGTGTGAATTTTGTGTTTTGTCTGTGTTTGTTCGCTGTTTTGTGTTTTCCTGTTCTTGCTCTGTCTTGAGTCGGCCACCCCCAAGAAAATACAAACAACAAAAATAATAAACTAGAGGAAAATAAAATAAAAAATGGGAAAAGTGGGGATTGGGCCTGAGCATATAGAATAGAATAGAATAGTTAAGAATATATCTCTTATTCTAGATAGGGAAATAAAGGTCGGATTTATAAATGCCCTGGTCTCTTGAGTAGGCACAGTAGGACCGGTAAAACTATATTATTTTGGAGACTAGTAACGTGCCTTTGGATCGAAGTCAAAGTGAGTCAATACCTGAATAGCGGGAACCCAAATAGGTAGTAACGGGAGCTCTCGAGTTCCAATGTAACAACCTATGGTGGGTCGACGAAATATTCAATCTGTGTCTTGAACTCATTTCGGCCCGAACAGAGAAATAGTTACTAGGTTAGGATAAAGTTAATAGTAAGTTTTGTTAAATAAAGTATACAAACTTATAAATGACTGTCGAATTATTCCCCACCTTAGTAGTATATTTAGAATAAGAAAATAAGTACTACAATATATATTTATAAATTGTCATGTTCCAGCCCTTAGCTTATATGTCCAGCTCTTCCCCCTCTCAGGACTTCATCTACACTTGCAGCCGACCATTCGTGTGACTATAAATGTAGAAAAACAATAGTATTTAGAAAGGAACATAGCAACTGTAAAATACAGTAGTAACGTTGGAAGCTTCCTATGAAGGGCAGAGCGACCCATGGATGCCACGGGTGCCAGGAAATTTAACGGTGAGTGACGTATTCAAGTAAAATATTGCACCATCTTTGTTATGTTAGCCTATGGAGTATTTAGGAAACCATGCTTTGGAACAGTATATTTTTATGAATGTCACTATATAAAATAGATTTTAAATATCTAGCCAATAAGGATTATATCATTCTTGGGATATCATAATCGAGTTGAGGTTTTGCAGGCTTGATAATACTATCCCACCTTGTTTTATAGATACTTAGCACCTTCTTGAGATGTCTCGTGATAGTAGATTTAAAGATATATTCGTCTTGTCATTTGAGAGCGGTGTGAGTTAAGTATTCACCCTCTAAGGTGTATAGTAGTCATTGTCCTGGAATCCGTGACCATTTGTCGGATGCCTTTTTTCTTGGTGGATTTGACAAATAGGACCAATTATAAGAACAAATAGCTCCCATACACCTCCCAAAAGTGATGGTTAACTCTTTTATAACACATTTTTCAAAATGGCCGCCATCTTGAAAAATGACAAATTGTTGGATCTCTGGATAGACAAATCAAGAATAATAATGCGTTTATTCTGTGGGACTGATATCCAAATTGGGCATATTATATTATAGGCCTTTACCGCTGACTATCAGCCTCACCGCTGGGACTTCCAAAACCGTGCGCCATCAAGTTGGGTTTTATTTTTACCAGCGATGGGCCTCTTTCCTACCCTCAGCAATGTTTATAGTCATAGAGTTTGATGGTCAATGCTTTATTATATAATTCTCCAGGTGCTTATTGCTCATTTGTCAGTTTGAGCAATTTGTGTCTCATTAATAATGCATAGTCTTCTAATTGTCCATATTTACTGAGCCTCGGTATCACTACAAGATTCAAGGTATGATCCACAACTGTCGGAATCACTTTCCTCACTTTTGCTGCTGTCATCTGCCTGTATGGTTTTGGTTGTAGGAAGCACTATAGATAAGGGAAGTGCGGCTTGGGTGTAACGGACGGGTAGATATAAGCCATTCACAAGGTGCCATCCATGACCAATAGGTAACGGGTGACTCTGAAGCTGGTAATGCTTCTGCAGATATGTGTGATAGTTTGCATGCTCTAAGTGCAGATGTAGACTGTCCGAATCAGGAACAAGCCGAATAATCTTATTCTTCAGAGCTGCATACTTTTCTGTTCTCAATTCTGCAAGGGTCTTGTTTTTTGTATCACAATAGACGTATGTCTTATGACAAAAGGCTTCAAATCATTAATGATCCATCGTGTTTCTGGAAGCTGTGTACCACATGCTGCTAGCAGATTGTGTGTTTCTTCAGACTTTTGCAGATGATCTGCGATGACCTTCTTGCCTACTCCATAGAAACCAGAAATGTGGTCACATCCAGTGAGAACATGTAGTGCTATGATTTATGTAGCCATTGCATCGTCGCACATACACCAGGCATTGATCAGGTGACATATGCGTTTCACACACAAGAGCCCTGGTGTCCTCTGGGCAACATATGCTGTTTGTACATAGTTGTCAGTGTCCTCGGTGTCAATAATAACAGCGGCTGTGTAACCCTCTACCCGAAGCATGCTATAAATGGTGAACATGGCTGTGTCGGCTTCTTCTGCATGGAAGCAAGTGAACTCAGGAATAAGCTGACCCGTATTGAGATTTTTTGCAGGGTTGCCCACTATGCAGTAAATTATCTCAGTGCTAGATGACGCTGCTGTTCTCTGGAATGCCGTCAAAAGAAATGCTTGAAGACGGATCTTGTTTTCAGGCTTACCAAGGAGTGTATGGAAGTCTTTAGTAGCAGGAAATTTATATTCTTACTTCATGAACATGTTGCGGATTGACTGGTTGTTCTGGTTTAGTAGTCGTTCACTGTCTTTGATTGAGCAGCTCTGTTAATAAGAATCATTCACTAAAATTATCTGTTCAGCATTCTTGTGTCTTTCTTGAACAAAACATACCAGTTTCTCAGCATAATCTCCCCATGTATATGTGGTCCCATCTCCTTTCTCTCTGTCTTCCGGGGTAGGGGTAGTCAGACGCCAGATCAGCCCCATATCAATGATGGATGTGTATACATTAGGCTCTAATATGATAGTCATATTTAGTTTTTGCTGCAACTTACTTGTTTGTGTCTTGCACATGTTTCCATTGGCATTGAAGATGGAAAGGCATTCATCTGTGACACGATGCTGCAGCACATGTTCCATTTGTATGGTATCATTCGTTTCAACCAGTCTAAGAACATAGGCATTTCCTCGGTCTTTTCCTTCAGGTTTTCAGTGTCTCGTTTCTTTTGTTGTTGGGTTGAAAAATTCCCACGCTTGCTACGTGGAACTCGGTCATTGAAAGACTTTGTTTTGGCATAGACCCTTTTATTCAGGATCTCCATTACAGTACTTTCCTTTGGTAATCATCTTTTTCGGATTTCAAGTCAGCACTGAAAACCATGGAGGCCGGGATTCCTGATTGTAGGGATCGTAATGTCTAGTTTGTCAGGTCAAATGGATCACACTTGAATTCATGAAGACATGCACTGATATCCTGTTTATCTTGTTTGTCTGTCTTCATTCTACTTGTTGAGGAATCAGCATGCTTCTTTTTACCTCTTTTCTTGTGATCAGCATGACGATGCACACTTGCTCTTACCTGATTAACGTTATTTACATTCCGAGTGTTTGACAAAAGTTGCTTTTCATTTTTAAGAATGGCCAACCAACCAGACTTCAGTTTGGACCCCTTGTTCATTGTTGATTCTATGCATATGTCGAGGGCGATGCATGAGTATGGTTTTCCACTTATTGACTGCGCAAACATACCACTCTCCATAAATTCAGTTTGGTTGGCAGGAAGGGTACCTAGCACAGCAGTGAAATCAGGAAGATGGCGACCATACTTGTTATTATCATAGATTTGCATCTAAGGATGCATGAGCTTTAATGGAAGACTTGAACTCCCTCCAATTACTTGTTCTGATGGCAGGGATATTTTGATTGAGAACCTCCACCATCTCCATGAATGAACCATACCGGCAGATGACAGAAGTGATGGCAGCAGCAAAAGTGAGGAGAGTGATCCCGACAGCTGTGGATCATACTTTGAATCTTGTAGTGATACCGAGGCTCAGTAAATATGGACAATTAGAAGACTATGCATTATTAATGAGACACAAATTGCTCAAACTGACAAATGAGCAATAAGCACCTGGAGAATTATAGAATAAAGCATTGACCATCAAACTCTATGACTATAAACATTGCTGAGGGTAGGAAAGAGGCCCATCGCTGGTAAAAATAAAACCCAACTTGATGGCGCACGGTTTTGGAAGTC
This sequence comes from Paralithodes platypus, assembly GCA_032716605.1. Taxonomy (NCBI): domain Eukaryota; kingdom Metazoa; phylum Arthropoda; class Malacostraca; order Decapoda; family Lithodidae; genus Paralithodes; species Paralithodes platypus. The sequence continues at coordinate 5,261,675 of CM064515.1, read as the reverse complement.
CCAGCGGTGAGGCTGATAGTCAGCGGTGAGGCTGATAGTCAGCGGTGAAGGCCTATAATATAATATGCCCAATTTGGATATCAGTCCCACAGAATGAGCACATTATTATTCCGTATTTGTCTCTATTTAGCTCCTTAGGGGCCAGAGATCCAACAATTTGTAATTTTTCAAGATGGCTTCCAGCCGCCATGTAGTATGTTGGTCACAGTGGTCCCAAAACGTTATGAATACCACTCTAACATATTTGTTATACCAGAAATAGTGGGAAATAACACCTCATTCATTGGTATAGCTCATCTGATGCCAGAGATATAACTTTTAATGTTTTTTCAAATGGCATTGGCGGCAATTTTGAAAAATGTGCTATAAACAAGTTAGCCATCACTTTTGGGAGGTGTATGGGAGCAATTTATTCTTATAATTGGTCCTATTTGTCAAATCCATCAAGAAAAAAAGGTATCCGAAAAGTGGTCACTGATTCCAGGAAAATGACTTTACTAGTATATGAGATCAAAATATATTTTTGTCATGTAGGTTAATTTTGAATATGCGTGCCATTTAGCGTGTATCCCGAGGTATTACCCCTGCAGCAGGAGCTCAGGCGTCAGACAGGTCTGGTATTGAGGAGAGTAGACGTCTCGTGGTGTGGGTATGTGTACGTGTCATGCAGGTCTGGCAGTGAGCGTGTACCTGATTATAGAGGCAGTTGCTTTATGGTTTTATTGTCTACACATTTCGGCTGAGTAATGTGTATATGTTGATGAAGACAGAACCTTGCTATACTTAAATGACAGATGATCTCTTCTCTTTTTATATTCAGTTAGGATGTTTATATTTAGTGTGATCTTACATGAATTTTGTCTACTTCATCTAAGATTATAATAGTTTTATTTTGTATCTCAGATGAAATAGATTTATGTTATATAATATTTTGTATTGTTATGTGCACTATTTCTTCAGTAGGTTTGGGATATTAGTGTGACTCAATTGCTCATCTACAGGTCTAACATTCCAGTGTGAAATTATTAATTTTTGTGATGTTTGTTAGACAGTAACGACTTTGGTAGTTTAATATTTCCACAGTAAACCCGATTAGGTGCTCTTTCAGTCACAAAGGTATTCAATGAAATGTTTTGCTATAATCCTAGTGGGATATGTATAATTGTTTATTTTAATTAGCCTAAGCAATCTTCTGATACTTGAATGTGATTAAATGATCTCAATATATTTCTAATTCAGCCAATTCAAATTAAGATCTGATGTGTGTGAGATAAATCTCTGGCTAGCCTAACTAATATATATTTGCAAGGAGTACCACTGTTCGGTGTATTGGAAACAAGTGTGGTGTGCTTGTTTAGTGTAGTGGCAAGAAGAGATATTTGCTCTATTACACTCTGTGTAGGTGAGACCCAATCAAAATCAGGAAGGGAAGCCAGGTAAATTAAATAGGAGTTCCAGTACATCCCTATAGCATGCCTATAAAGCCTCTCCAGGGTACTGCCCAGCTCTATTGGAGCCTACAATCTCACCAAATAATTAATCCCCTTCAATGAGACATTTGCAGTTTGAATTGGGAAAAGTATACACATATATTCACATTAGGGATGATTTAGAGACATAAACAAGGGGTAAAAACTGCTCCAAGTAATATGTTTTACCCGATGGGTATTTCCTAAATACTGTTAAAACCAATAATTACATAAAGGCTGGCATAAATGAAAAGTATGTGTATGTGTACTGACACGGTTAAATCATAAACACATGCTAAGTAGATGAACAAGATACATTATACATCAATAAGACAGATATAACTCAACGTTGTGAGATACTATAATGTTACAAACACAAGTTTAGTACAGAATAGTAGAGAGTGAAAGGGAATTGTGAGTAGGAAAAGGTCACCGTTATAAATAAGTGAGTAGCTTCAAAAATGGTATAGAAGGAATATGATGGACAGCCCCCCCCCCCCCTGGCATTATTTATACACCAACCATTACCCAAACCAAACACACATGCATTATTCACCAACGTACCTCACTCTTTAGACTAGTTCTTTCCCATTCCTTGGTAATGTTTGTATTTGATGTTATAAAAGGTAAAATATAACTAGTCCTCTGTATGTATAACTTTGTTATTATCAAGTTGTGTTGCTGGTGTAGTTTTCATGTAAAGGTCATTGGGAACTTTGTAAAGTAGTATGTTATCATCTGTAGCAAAAACAACTGTAGAAATAGTGAAAACTCAAACTACCAAGCAAGTGCCATGCATACCATATGGTTCTTATATATATATGTGTGTGTGTGTATCTTTCTTGCTAAGATATTTACTTCCAATTCTTGACAAGAAAAAATACCCATTAGATATTTTGAAACCCTTAACTCGTAACTGTGCAATTTCACGAGCAAGAGAGAGCGAGAGATTAGGTTAACTAAGTTAATTTACTTAACTTTTGTCTAATTAATCAATTAAGTTATCTAACTTTAACTTCACTATTTGTTATGGGAAAAATGGGGTAACTTACCTTAAATGAAAACACATTCATATCAATATCATGTTACCATGAAGGACTTGGCTTCAAATACTGAAGGACTGAATGGCTGTAAACAAATTTGCACAAATTGCTTCAAACTAGTTCAATTCCGCTTCAATTATTATTCAGGTAACGATTAGTTTGGCAGAGATGTGGAGTAGTTGGCAGAGATGTGGAGTAGTTGGCAGAGATGTGGAGTAGTTGCCTAGTATTTTACTAAGCTCAGCAACGGGGGAAAATTGAACATGTCCTTTGAATAGTAGTTATACTATATATTTAGGAATTGTATATTATAATAATATATATATTCTAATATAGGTTTATGCAGTATATTGATTATAATTATTTAGTGACACAGGGATTTTAGATGGCAACTTTACAACACTGGCAGTAGCTTAGTGCCAGAGGTTACATAGTTGCTTAAATAGGACAAAGGTGCTTACATACCCTCATGTTCCAGACATAATCAGTGCTATGTCGGCAAACACCCTGGCATACATCCTCTCAGCTCATGTTGCATTCACAGTCACGTACATCATACAAAACAGTTGAATACAACATCTCTGTTACCAAGTCAATGTAGTTTATTCCAGTTAAATGAGTAGGTGATATATATTTGTTTATTTGTTCATGTTTTTGTATATCATTTTAATTCCCCCTAGGCCTCCATCAAGCTTAACAAACATCCTCAAGATCCCTCTTCGATATCAATTTGTACGTTTTTCGGTAGAGACATTTGCCTCCAAAATTTCAGGCTCGCTATCGCTCGCCAGGAAAAAAATCTACACCTAAATGACACAAAAGCATTATATTTTGACAAAATATGGGGGCAAAGGTCTTAAAATAGAAGACTAATGGGACAAACGTTTTAAAATCTCAAAAGTAATCGGGCTAAACATAAGGGAGAAAGGTGTCAAGAATAAGCATGTACAGTACACCTCCCCGTCTATAGGTCACACCTAAGCCACATCTACAGAAGTACACTGGTTGGTGGTACGTTACAGGTGGCTGGAAAACATTGTAGATAAAAGACAAAACTCGCAAGTACACATCTGTCTCATGTAGGTATGTATGTATATACTCAGGCACATACCCCATAGCTGGGGGTAGCTGACTCGAAACAGAGCAAGACCTCTTAGGGTCCGGGACCACTTTTGCGTTTCCTGGCCCCTTTCTGTCTCATCTAGAAGGTGCACTGTACAAGGGGAGGATGATTCCTAGCTCCCTGCCCACTAGTCTCATACCTCCAATATAAACAACATAGCATAAGAGCCACATACCTCAGAGAACGTTTTAGTCTTACGAGAAACGAGATTACTCACTCTACTCACATAGCTTTGTTCCTGTAATTAAGAATTATCTGTTTCATCGAATCTGTATTAGTCTCAACGTCCAATATTTCCAACTTACTATGGGTTTCAGAGGCCATGTTACATCATTTTTCGGTAATAACTTATTAACAAACAGTTGGATCAGTATGATATTTTGACACAACTTTTTTCACACCGTGCCCTAATTTTCGTTAACCCTCTCCGTCTCATATGACGCGACTGCGTCATATGACGGTTTCGCCCAAAAGTATCAAATTACGCGGTCGCGTCATATGAACCTAGTGAAATAGCTCAATAATAAGTTATACGACGCTTTTGCATCATTTTGAGCTCAGTAAGTTAGGTAAGTTAGATCATAATCTGTCGGTTGATGGCAACCCTAAATTCCTCCAACTTCTAATGAGGGACAGTGTGAGAAAGACTGTTGTGGGGGAAATACCGGGCACTCGGGCTACCCTTATCTTAGGTAAGTAAATATGTCTGGGGGGGGGGGGGGGTTAATATAGTGCATTACCATAAGTGTAGAAATAAGCCACTTGTCCCTGTGTCATGAGATTAAAGTCACACATTAACCCTCTCACGATCATATGACGCAGAGGTTGCCAGATCAGCAATAAGAAATAGAGTTCTCTCACTCTTATAATTACCTCTCCAAAATTAGTTTTCTGCCCACAGCTAACTCAAAGACAACTGCAGAGGTTACAGTAACTAAACTAAAGGTTTTACCCCTGATGGTAACAAAGGATTTAAAGTATCCCAAATAGGCTCAAAATTGCGTCAAGAACGTGAGAGGGGTAATGAATAAGAAAGGGACAAGGCTATCATGGCTTACCTGTGAGAACCACTAAACCATTATAGCCCCTCCATCAAACACTGTAGTGATCAGCCAACACCCAACCCTACTATCGCCTTTAAATTCAAGTTATCTGCCAATATCAAGTGTATACAAAAAGTATGTATTTTTGTATATTTTTATTTTTATATTGACAGATAACTTGAATTTAAAGGTGATATTAGGGCTGAATGGTGGCTGATAACTACTGTGTTTGATGGAGGAGCAATACAGATTTGGTGGTTCTCACAGGTAAGCCATGGTAGCCTTGTCCGTTTCTTATTAATTAATGTGTGACTTTAACCTCATGACACAGGGACAAATAGCTTATTTCTACACTTTTCGTAATGCACTATATTAACGAAAATTAGGGCACTGTGTGCACAAAGCTGTGTCAAAATATCATACTGATCCAACTGTTTGTTAATAAGTTATTACCGAAAAACGATGTAACACGGCCTCTGAAACCCATAGTAGTTGTTCCTACAAGACTAATATTCTAAATGTGTGGCTGGTTCCGGATCTCTTATTTGCGTTAGCTGTAATTTATTGGCAAATGAATGATACCAGTTAAGTGTAATTATAATAACTTCAAACCTAATATAGTTATATGAATGAAATGGGATAGGTGAGAAATGGGTCTGTCTGATGTGGGCATGTAGGCGCTAACAAATTATAATATAGTACCCAGCTTAACTAAATGCCTCTTGATCATCAAATCCTCTTATTTTCCAAGCAGTTATTAGGTCTTCAATTCTCAAGCAACAACCTCCCTCCTTCATCATCCTGGGTCACATAACACTTACACTAAATACAACATTATTTAAGTAGCGGGTCGGATCAGTGCTATAATTTTGTGAAGCTGGGAACATTATGGCGTGTGACGCTTCCCTGGAGTGAGTTGTAATGTGAGTGATGGTGATGTTTGTGGCTATGGTCGAGATTATGTGTAGAACTTGTTGTGTTGAAACAGAGAGAGAGAGAGAGATTCATGAAAACTCACTCAACCTGACTCATTCTAATTCTTCTGTTGTGTTTCATTCAACCTCACAGTGTTAAACTTACGTCTATATATGTTTAACATACTGTACTGTGTAACACAGTGGACAGGGATTACTCTACAAGTACCTCTTACTTGACATAGTACTAATTAATGTCACTGTACTTTGTTCTGTTCGGTTGGGAGCGACTGAGTGTTTTCCATTGTAAACAAAACATTTGTAACATATTTGTTTACTATAAATATTTGTGTATCTTATATAGTATGTGTTATGTTTGTTTGTTTAAAATGTTAATGAGATGTTTAATATACTTTACTCATCATTTTCCCTAAAGCATGTGTAGTGTTAATTCTGAATACATTTTTGTTTATCTCAAAACCTAAACATATATTTCTGTTATCCTAGTCCATTTAATTTTCCAATTGTCTTTAATATACTTGTCTTGGTATACGTATACAATGTTCATTTGTCTCGTATGCCTTTTGATTCGTTTCAAATTACCATGTTTACAAGTTAATTGTATAATTGTTATTACAATATAAATGTCATTAAAATATGTCGATACTGTTCATATCTTCCGATGCCTCCTACTTTTCTTCATCTTTCTTCTTCAGTCTTCTTCCCCCCCCCCCCCCCCCTCCTTTGTTTTTCTCTCCTACCATTCTCCCAACCAGATTCACAATACAGCTCATTGCCTCCATTTTCCACACGACTACCTTCCTTTCTTCCCTCCCTCCCTCCCCACCAACCTCCCTGTGTACCAAGCTGCCTACCGTCTTACTTATCTATTCCCTTGGCTAACTCCTGAGGGCCTTCTGGTCGACCTAGCTCGTATACAGGTACATCATATTCTCTCCAACCATTGTTCTAACTTGTCTATTGTTACATATATACATTCTACTCCAATTTTGATTGTAGCGTTTAGAATAAAACCTTCTTGGACAAAACCTTATTAGGAAAAAAAATCACCTTTGTGATTTATCATATAGCAAGTTAATTGAATACAACCCTACGATATGCAGCATAAGCACTGTTATGTTATCTACTTTCTTCACTAACTCCTCCTATCTATGTATGTTGATTATGTATGAACGTATTACTGTGGAAATGTCTTGAGGTAGCAGGTGAATATTAATTGTTGTCTTAATTGACTGTATTTTCAATATCTTTACAATGTAATGAGCTTGTTCACGAATTATGGTATATCTAAGAACTGTTCGAGCATTTTTGGTGTGTGCCAGTCAAGATAGAAATATGTGCTCTTTAGGCACTATTTGATCTATGTTGTTCATTATTTACTGTACTTAGCACTAGGTTGGAGAGCTGGACAGAAAAGGAGTGGGACTGTGTTAAAAGGCGGTTGCCTCGCACTTGCCGCAAGGGAGAGGGGTATGCACTGATAACTCTGAAGAACACTGATTGTTGTAATAGCGATGGAAGAGTGAAAGAGATGGGACATTGCAGCGTGTAGAAATGGATATAAATATATATATATCATAGTAGTAGTTAACATTAAGCAAAGCAGTAGCGTGAAAATGGAAGCAAAATTCATAGGTGTAAATCACTCTAATAAGGAATATTAATGAGTAGGAGTAACTTATTTGGATTTTCTTTAACCCTTCTGAACCGGGCTCGTCTTCTAAAGGACAGCACCGAGACCCAGGGGATCTGGCCGAAAAACTTTGTAATAGGCCTAGCCCTATCTTTGTTATTTTAGCTGCTGGTGAATTCACACATACCCTAAAAGGTAGCCCTGTTTCGTATCTGTAGATTGGCGTTAAGTAGAGCTCTTTAGATCAATTAGTTCAGTTGTGATGACGATTTCCGTGGAGAGAGTTTTGATGCGATGTTAGCAATATCGGACATTTACAGACACTAATTTTGTCCTAGCAGACATCAACAAACCTCCGACTTCTTCTTCTTGTTTTTGAAGGTGCGCGTCGCTCTGACCGGCTTTGTTTACATACGGTTCGACGCACGGCTTTCAAAACACGCTTAATAGGCTTTCAAGCTTACTGATTTCAGAAGCCCATCCGGGCCCCACAGCGCGAGTTTGTTATGGGCTTCTGGAAGCCCAACCGGGTACCGAGGGTTAATTAAAACACTGACTGGCATATGTATTAAGTAATCAATGAAAATCTGCACAACACTAATTGCCAAGTGGTACTGGCACTAATGCTTAAATCAAATAATTAAATGATAAATGGTACCGTGATAAAAAATACGAATATCGCCAAAATGATTGAAATTAAAGTGCGACCAGAGGAAGAAATGCCAAACCATCCCCTTCAGCAACCATCCACAACCAACACCACCTACAACCATCCATCATATATTGGTTGTATAAATACACACACAGATGTTGGGCATCAAACCCCTATCACTCTTCCTCACCAGGTAAAGAAAATTCAGTGCGCAGTAAAGAAGGGAAAGAATGAAACCCAGATTACCCTAGTGACCGTAGAACACGTACCAAGCGGGAGAGACTATGGTAACTGCTTAGACAAACAGTTGGCCTTGGTAGAAAATGACCAAAACGCCAGCTCAAATTATCCGTGTATATCAATCGCCAGAAATTATCAAAACAGTGTACAAAGAGATATGCTTATGCCAAATTTCCCCCAAATCCAACCTATGCTAGAAAATAGCATAAGGACCTCGAATCAAGACAATACCACCATCGCTTCAAATCACAGTTTATTTTAGCTAGCTACCCAGTGTCACTAACCCTCCAAAGTCATGATCAAAGGCTTCCCAATCATTTCACACACAAGATAGGAAAGTTAGACCAGGTTAGTGCGACCAACTCTCGAAAGACAATAAATAATAAGACCGCACATGTGCCCCTGTTACTCCAGAGTCCGGTCTCCTTGATACCGACGGAATCAGAGTCACTACCCGCGTTTGGGAAAGAGAAGTTAAGCCTTCAGCACCTAAAGTCACCTACCACTCAGGGTTTGGAAACCAGAGGTACAGGAAAAGGAGAAGAACTTAGGTCTTTAGTTGTTACATCGTATCCAACCCCCAGGAACATAACAATTAGTTATTCTGCAACAAGTATTTCAAGTACTATTAGAGAAGAAACCCTTACCCCTTTACAACCTGACGATTTAAGTCTATCTAGGTATACTATGTCCATATCCGAACTGAGACTGACTTAACGTCTGAGTAATCCCTTGGTGAGAGCATTTTACATGACTCGAGTACTTTCGATGCACGTGTAACTGATCTGTATCATTCTACATCTGCATCATTGTAATCGTTTGAGGTTCCAAATAGCTTGCCTTTGTCAAATCCGCCTATACCTGTGGATACATTCAGTATTCCAAGTGTGGGGAATTCTTTATCCTTTATTAGCCTCAACATGGATAGTGACCAGATACCTATGAGTGAACCAGTGCGATCTACTAGTGCCTCGTCTCTCTATATAAATCATATAAGTGTTTATATGCTCATATTAGGTAACGATGATTGTTATGAGGGTTTAGACCAAGGTATGATAAGGTTTACTAACTAGTAACGTAAGACACAAAGTTTTTCCATTCTTCTCTCCATCCTTGTTCACCCGTCGCTCTAATTGTGGGAGAACAGATACACTACTATCAGGCGGAAAACCTTTATAATTCTCTATGAATATAGGCTTATATATCCATCTAGTAGAAATACATAAACGTTATCCGGGGAATATATACATGCACCATACACGTAACTCTTGAACACTTAACTCAGACCTTCGTCTATATGCTATATATCGTCAGGGTACAAGTCCAATAGTGAATAGTTCAAGTCGTGAGTAATTTGCTCCTCAGTCTTTTAAGACTAATATATTTATCACAAGTTCATGAATCTATATTTTATATTTATTACTCTTCGAGTTTATGCATTAAAATCGCCTGTTCAAGTCACTTAGACTTATTGTTTGCTTAGTGATCAAATACTGTCCTATTTTACATACTTATCAGTGCTACGTTAATTACATCGCACTAACTATTATCCATACCTTGCCAAGCTATATTTTAGAGCTGGTATATTTATATCAGGACTTTATTTATTGTGTTTTGATACTATTGCTCTCTTTCGGTTATTAATTATATGCTCAATTGTAACGCTATTATATTATGTTATGATTATTGTTCCAGAGACATATTGAGATTGTATCCTAGTTATTAAGGAATAAAATGTGTAAAACCGCCTATATGTATTATGTGTCCATTGCTTGTTACTGTAGTATTGTGTATATATCTGAAAGTTACTCTTGCCCCAGCTGGGATCTAATTCAGTTGACGATTATCGCATATTCCTAAGTAGGAAGTCGCAATCAGTCTGGCTCATGTTTCCTTATAAACGTGGCATAACAGCAATATATACCGTTTACTCAGCATAGATAATGTGGTTTCATAATTATGTATTCTTGTTTTTTGATACCCTATACAGTATTCGCCAAAAATGTGAGTTGAGGCATGTAATATTGTGACGTCTACCAGCGTTGGCAGAATCGCCTCTCGTTAGCCACTAGTGCTCGCCAGGGACATCGAAATGGACTACAGTTATCAGAGAATGTTGTTCTTTCTTTCCTAGTACTCATATTGTCACAGACAGTCCAGTGGTGGTCTTTGTTTTCGTCTGTGACAACGGGTTGTATTTTATATCAATAGTAGTGATGAAAGTACCAGCGTGGGAAGAGAGAGACTTTTTAGAGCGAGATGGTAGTGAGTGTCTGTAGGTGCGGGCGCTGTGTCACGTGACACCTGCTGTCTTGTGACGTCTCGGCTCGTGATTGGCCGACCACCACGCCTTTGCGAGCTCCTGTGTAACTAACCTCCTACACGAGGGTTCCCAGGAGCTGTTCTCCTCAGGACAGGCTAGGCGGGTGTGCATCTAACATCCCTTTGCTTACTCTCCCCCGATCACCACCTTTAGAACTGTTTCTCTCTCTGAACTTCTTCTTTTCCATTACTTCTCACCTTTATTCAATTACTTATCCCCTTGGGTTCTGCATACGGTTTCCATAGCCGGCCCATTGTATTGCATGCGCCGTCCTCTGAGATATTTACATGTACTTAGAATAGGTTTTGAGGGTTCTTAGTTAGTATAGGTTATGAACTCTGTGTCTCCATTATTGATTTAGTGTTTCTGCTCTTTTATTTAATGCTAGACTGGGATAAGGTAACTGTAGTCATTGTCTTCGATGTGTGTATGGTTTGCTTATACCTACACAACTTCGACCGGTCCTGTGGTAGCCTGTGTTGTCTTTTCGGTTGCGTCCTTTGCGAGTGCAGCTTTGTGTTGACTGAGGGTTTTGGCCTGTACCAGTTCCTCACTTTGCTGCCTCTTTGCTTGTCTTTTGAGGGTCGCCAGGATAGAACCAGATACTTGTGATCTGGATCTATCAAGAGAGCACCCTAGTCAATTAACGTAACTTAAAGGATAGTATTCTCGTGTCAGTTAACATTATAATTATGTCCTAACTTTTAGTGTATTCGATTAACACATGTAGTGTCCTGCCTCCTGCCTTTACATAGTTTAAGATACGAGCATCTTATGAGCATCAGACTTTCTTCAGAAGTTTCCAGGTCTATGCTGTAGGACTATACTTCACTTTCTTTCAGAAAGGAGTGAAGAGTTTATTGTTGTTTAAAGTAACTGTATTGAAGCATCTTTTTATTGTATTAAATCTTGCAGTGATTTAATTGATCTTTCCATAGATTCCTTTTTATGCATTTTAACGTAACTTGCATCTTGTTTGTTATCAGGCTATACCAGTGTGGGTTAGCCTGAAGTAGAGTACATTTATGCCCAGTTAAGGATACCCCGTTATCGCAGATTAACTCTAGAGGGTATAGGTGTTTTGTTCGCCGGCATATAAGTTCGAGGGTTTGGATATAGCGTACCGTTGTTGCATAGTGCCCTATTACTAGTCCAATCATTAAGTGCCCTTGTTTTATTCGTAGCCCCGGTCGTAACAATATCAGGAACTGATGGATGATAGGTGGTGGCTAAGTGTACTGTGGCAAGGTGAATCCATGAGTGAGAGACCACTATTACGTGTATTTGTTAATCTCCGGAAATTATGAAGATAGATTTTCCAATCAAAATCCTTCAAATGGGAAACTGAGAAAACAAAATATAGTTTCGTAATATAATGACCATTCAAAATATCAGGAGAGGTATGATAAATGTATGGGGATAACCACATCCTAATACAGAATGAAACATAGGCCTAATACATGTCTACATGATTGTCCACAACCAATATTCTTTGGTAATCTATAGTAATGAAGTGTCAATAACAGCTTGCCGAAAAACTACATTCAAATTCGCATGGCCCCTTAAAGCTCGGTTCACATGCACAAATTAACGTCCCGTCCGTCCTCGACCCCTTAATTCGCCGTGCCTAGGCGGCGTCCTTTTTGTGCATGCATAAAATGGTCCGTGTGGGTCGGGGCAACTCCCGGAAAACGTGTTATGTCCGGACACCCACGGGACACACACGGACACACACGGGAACAGCCGTCGTCTAGATGCAGCCTGGCGGCGTCTAGACGCCGGCTAACGGGATGAGAACGGCGACAAAAAACCGTTGGAACGGCCATCGTGACCACATGGGGCCTCCAGATTGATGCCGTCCTGCCTATTTTCTTGGTCGGGGACGGACGGGACATTAATTCGTGCATGTGTGAACCGAGCATAAGACTTGGCCTTACCGACATATATGCTTGTCAAAAAAGAAAAACAATAACTTAGGGTTCTGACTGTGATGCAATGGTCATTTTAACAAATTGAGTTTCGCCCAGATAACCAACTAACTATGCCGTGGGTTTGAGAAGAAGTAGCAGAGCTCATAAACTATAGTTATACTTTATTACGTAGCTTATGTGAAAATATCTTATATGTTCTTCCATTTACTTAATATGTGTGTGATATGACCCAGCCAGGGATCGAACCCAGGCCAGTAGTGCAGCATTCTAACACCTCAACCACTAGGTCACCGAGGAGCTTAAAAGTAGGGGCTTCATTTGGAATCAGATCCCATCCACCACCACACCCTCCGACTCGTAGTCACGTAGCTTGATGCCATACACACATACATCTCCCACACAAACACTAGCAGTTAAGTACTAGAGAAGGATACTTGTAATCTGGGGCACAGTTAAGGCCTCACTGAATAAACAAGTAGAGCCCTATTATATTTATATTTGTTGTGATATAACCCAGTCAGGGCTCGAACCCAAGCCAGTAGTGCAGCATTCAAACACCTTAACCACTAGGCCATCAAGGAGCTTAAAATTAGGGGCTTCATTTGGAATGAGATCCCATCCACCACCACCCGCTCCGACTCGTGGTCACGTAGCTTGGTGCCATACACACATACACCTCACACACACACACACACACACACTAGCAGCTATGTACTAGAGAAGGATACACACTAGCAGCTATGTACTAGAGAAGGAAGGATACTTACTGAGACAATAATATTGAATAACTAAATATTACATATATTCTGCATATTATGGTGAATGGAACAAGAATTCAAATATACGACCAAATATCACACACAATTACACACTGATTTGGTCAATATGAAAGTTAATGAGGGACACAATGAGATATACAGAAGACTAAGGAGAGGACATTACTACCAGATGGAATCTGTTCAGCCATAATTAAGTTATTTGTTACCAAACCTTTCGCATTTACATTACCTGTGTATATCTTCTTAGTGCTTCGTATTTCTCTCTATCTATCTCTCTCTCTCTCTCTCTGTCGTTCACAATTATCCGTTATGTGTTTATGATTGTAATTGCACTTCTTGCAAGGGTAGAATCAAAAGCATTTTGTCTCATCAACACATTTCCTCTTACTACTTCCCTACAATCTTCTTTTACTCTTCTAGCGCCATTATAATAATTAGTGTTCTTCAGATTTTTATTTTTTTGTATATTCCATCTACTCCCTCTCGAGCATAAGTTGAGAGTCTGTACATTCAACCATTTTTGAATGGGGTCTGTGAGATCTAGGGGGTGAGACATGTGAATCACTTTTAGCTGCAACCAGCCCCTGCCATCTTGCCTTCGCAGGATGCATGGGTCTTAGTTGCTCATTCACGGCTCGAAGCAGCCCCATCTCTAAAGCTGCCTCGCTCCTGTGCTTCACTATCTCATCCCCTAGACTCGGACCCTCACTCTCAGAACGCCACCTATTGAGCAATAAACTTACCAGGCATTGCCCCCTATAGCATATTTGTTTAATATGGGAATATTCATACAGTGCTATTTAATCAGGAAACATTGAGGATATTGATTTGGCATTTTGTGTGTTTTGTGGTAATGCACTGATGCTTAGGTACAGCACAAATTCCATCCCAATAATATCTTCCCATTGACATATAAGGGTTCGAACCCGGGTCCACTGGATTACCAGTCCAGTGGCAAGACTACTCCACCACACCTCTTCAGAGCTTACTCAGAGTATACCTCCTTCCTTACGAAGGGGTGGGGGGGGGGGGGGCTACCCTCCTTTTAATACATTTTCACACTTGTCTGTCCAATTCTCTAACCCAAGAATGAACCGATTTTCCCAGGTTTTCTGCTACTCAATAAGTAAAGCCTCTGTTACATCTTCCTAAACAGTGTCGGTGGTGCGAAAAGGGCGCGGGAACACAGGTGCACGTGGTTAAACGGAACAGCCCCAAGCTACATTATCTTGATCAATTTATACCGGCGTGGCAGTTATGGGTGCCACAAGTATACCAGCTAATATACCTGCGGTAAACCTGCGGGTAACGACGACATGTTGAGGTGTGCGACGACTATGAAAAAATGCGGCCCACGAGGGTACACGATATACAGTATAGCGTCATACCTGCGACAGGTAAACCTGCAGGGTGTTTCGGCGTGCACCGCAGGTACATACTTCCACCTCCTACCTTTCCCTCCCACCCTTTCATCCCCTCTTCCTCCTTCCCTTTTCCTGTCATCCTTCTTCTCCTCTTCCCTCTTCCTCCTTCCCTTTATCCTACCTTGAAGACCCATCCCTACCTTTTTACCTCTCAAATCCCTATTCCCTCTCCCGTCCCTCCTTCACATTCTTTAACCCTCCTTCCCATCTTCCCTCCCTCACCCATCCTTCCCCTGACACTAACTTGATTGTATGGGTAAAATTGTCAATAACTGGATATCTATGGGACCTCATTTCACATGCATCTGTCTCTGTGCATTTATATATTGTTGCATTATATATGTTAAGCAGATTGCTTGACCAGAATCTTAAACTTTACCACAGTAAAACATTTATGGTCTTTGAAAACACAAACACAGGAAAGTATTTTTGATTGTAAAGCAACTGGGTGATATAAAGAAAGGTTTTACAAATGAACACTTAAACATTTGGAATGGGGCACATCATTACTTCCCAATATGTTAGTGCATGTGGTCGTCAGCCTCGTCAAAAGCATATTCCGTCACAAAGCTAACTAGATAGACACAAATGTTTCCAAAAATATAATAACCATAAAATTAATGATATATAATTATGCATATAAATAATTAAACCACACTCATAATGTATACACAATTATTGTGTTATTATGAAAGTTGTCTGACTGAATGCTATAATCATTTGGAATATTCTTAACAGTTAGTACCCCTATGATGCCATCCTGTGTGTTTTTTTCGATCCTGCACACACTAAGTTAATAGTTCACGCACGGTTCTGCCTAAATGTGTCAGCAAAGAAACAAATTGAAGGGGGGGGGGGGTAGGGAAGAGAAGGGTTGAGGAAGATGGTGGGAAGGTAAGGGGAGGAAGAGAGGGGATGGAATGTTAGAGGAGCGATAAAGAAGGGAGGGTAATGTTATGAATCGCAGGGGATAGGTGGTGATGGACGGGAGAAAGAGGAAGGGAAAGGGATGTGAGAGACGGGGAGAGGATAGAAGAGAACAGGGGGTTATGGGATGGGAGAGAAAAGGAGGGGAGGCAATTGGAAGGCATGGGATGGGAGACAAGGAGATTGGATAGGAGGGAGCAGGAGGTTCATGATGGGATGGTGAGGTAAGGGGATGGGATAGGATAGAAGATGTGAGGTTAGAGGAGATAATTATATGGCATAGGCGGAGAGGGAGTAGAAGAAGGCATGGGGGTGGGAGAGGAGGAGTAGGTAAGGATGTAATAGGATGGAACTTGAAAGGAAATGTGAGAGTGGGGTAGATAAAGGGAAGGGGGAGGAGGGGAAGGGATGGAAGAAAATTGGATGGAAAGAAGAAGCGTATATTAGAGGAAAGGAGGGGAAAATCTGAGGAAAGAGAGAAAGGAAGAGAGATATGCGAGACAGTTATCTCTCTCTCTCTCAATGGGTGGGGAGAGAACCTTCCTCCTTCCCTTTATCCTACCTTGAAGACCCATCCCTACCTTTTTACCTCTCAAATCCCTATTCCCTCTCCCGTCCCACCTTCACATTCTCTTACCCTCCTTCCCATCTTCCCTCCCTCACCCATCCTTCCCCTTCTGTGCTAGACTTACCTTCCACTTAGTAGCAATTTTGTTTAGTATTAAAAGTTCGTACCGCCTAGTAGGGACCGCAAGGTCTGTGTAGTCTGTGTATCTCTCTCTCTCTCTCTCTTACTCTCAATTGATGTCACGCCAACTTTAAAAAATACAGTATGCTTTTGACGGCACATTCTTTTTACTCTTCTCAAGAAATATTAAAAGACCGCGAGGGAAAGACAAAGCCTAAGCTGGAACACGTAAAGAAAATATATGTTCAGGTTGAAATAAAATAATGAATAGCGAGGTAACATTTATTTTACCATCTATCTATATTATATTAAAACTATTCAACGATATTATTTTGTAATGTGAGGAAATGTGAACTAGATACGATATGTGTGGCCGGATAATGAATTATTCAGGGTGTTAACCATGTCGCCAATTAGGTAATGTACTGTAAGTTATTAGGTGTGTAATTGTTGTTAATGTATTTTACCAAAATAATGCCAATAAAGGAACAAAACAAAAACTGACAAATACACACAATGTTCATATACACTTTTAACATCAATAGAATAACAATACATGAACGATAAAGTAAATCAAGTTGGGGTGGGGGGCTTACGTTAAGCTCTGCTTGGCCACGACGCTCATCACAATGACATTGTCCTTTGTAGCCTGTGGTGGGTAGCTCGGGTGAGTTATCACAGCTTACTTCCCCGTATAGAATGTCGCAATAACTCCAAGTACTTATTTACTGCTAGGTAAACAGAGACAATAGAATGTCCACTAACTTTTGGTATGTTTTTACTGCTAGGTAAGCAAAGGCATAGGCAGCGAGGTGACTGGCCATCCGTCTCGCATTGCCTCTCCCTCTCTCTCTCTCTCAATCCCATTTTGTTTTGCGCATGTCAGAGGTAATCTTTTGACCAAGCACCTACCTCTCGCTTGACTACCTTTCATTTTTAATTAATCACGATTTAAAATACCACTACCATAGTTACCGTCCTATTTAAACGTTGTATACAAAACTGACATTTATTTACGTATTCCATGATGAATAGTCACTAGGTGTCTATAAAATTTAATTGTATCAGTTGTTAAAGGAATTTGAAATAGTAACTGACTCTTTAATTTCTTTCGTTTATATTTTACTTCCCTTCTGTATAATTTAGCGATGATGAAGTACATACCATATTTCGAAATGCAGGTAAAGACAAGAGCCACAACCAATTACTATTACAGCCTCTTAACGTAAGTTAAACTAAGCATACCGTAACGCACCATAACCTAAGCTAACACAACCAACGCGCAAACTATCCTACCTCTCCCTGTCAATGAAAATAATAATGACATCATAAGTACATATTTAAATGTATGGATATACACTGTCATGGAGAAATGGCTCCCCTGAAAGAAAACGAAACACCTAAATGGCACAAAAGGTCTAATTCTTAAGACAGTATATGATGCGAAAGCTCTAAAGACTACGACAGTTTGCGGCTATTAGTGGTCTGTTTGAATGCCCACAATGCATATTGGTACACCCGTATCATACACCTGGGGACAATTCGAAACAGTTTTTAATTGCTGTGTTTTTACAATACACACTTTCTTGCCATGTGGATATACTTTTTTCATGCAAGTATTCATTGTACTTTGAAATGTAACTTGGTAAGCTCCAATGTTGCCAACGGCAGGAACATTTCACTAATCCAGGGAAATTGGGGTATCCAACCAATAATGTCTTCCGATAAAAGAATGATTATATAACAGAAAAAGAAAGATTAATTAATTATAATACACCTATATACTTTTGCAGTCTGCATCCTATGTTCACATTAGTTTACTAAGGAACTATGAATGCAGGGAAACTTTATGTAACATGATGAAATTCTGCTGAGGCGAAAACTTGAGTGTGTTACACAATGTAACCCTGGTTTTAAATGGTGTCAATCCGAGTCTCACAGGACAGCTTACTGGTCCTTAAAGACAAAAATGTCATGACCTTTCCTTTTCCAAGCAATTCATTGACCTGTCTATATATTATATTATCTTGCAAAATAGGTGGATGATGTTTGAATTTTTCATGGTGATTGAAGTAGAATACAGCCAATATATAAATTATTGCTGAACTATATATTATAATTGGCAACTTTCTAACCATCCTGACTGCACCACCATCTCGAGTGTGTTATGACCGGGGCTCGTATAAAACAAGGGCTCTTAATCATTGGACTAGGAAAGCACACAGCCACAACGGTAACACTAGATCCAACCCCTGAACTTATAATGCCGGCGCACAAAAACACCTATACCCTCCAGAGTTAAATCTGCGATAACGGGGTATCCTATAACTCAGTATAAGTGCACTACTACTACAGGCTGATGATCTCTGATACAGCCTGATCACAACAACATACAATTACGTTAATAAGGTATACTAGGAAAAGATAGAGATCTTAATTAAATCACTGCAATGATTTAATGCAAACTAGAAGAAGGTATATTGAAAGTTACTCTAAACAATAATGAACTGTCACTCCTATACTAAAGAAAGTGAAAGAAAATCCCAAAGCATCGAGCAGGAATCTTCTGAAGATAGTCTGATGCTGGGGTAAGATGATCGTATCGGATTTTGAACTGTTATATAAAGCAGGGTCAATATAGGACAAGTGTAGAGACAGACAGTGTCAACTGACACGGGAATAACGATAAATGCACACTAGTATTATATCCAACAACAAAAGAAGTCCTTCGTCAGGCAACTCAAAAAGCCTGCTCAGGTTGTGCAACTCAACAACAACCAAGGCTTACAGTCAACGTGAATAAGAATGCTGCATACATAACATAAGAGCTTATAATTCTAAACGGGTGTCTGCTAGGCTAATAAAGTCTAGCTGGGATGTCGTAGGCTAGGAAACAATGGCTGAGCAAGCGGCTCGTAGCCTAGCGAGGTCCTTAAGGCTGTGCGGCCAAATTACGTTAATTGACGGGGTGCTCTCTTGAGAGATCCAGATTGCTAGTATCTGGTTCTCTCCTGGCAAAGTCAAAACAAAACGAGTTAGCACAGTGTTGGGTGGCAGAGGCAAAAGCCCTCACTCGCAACACAGTGCTAAACTCACAAGGTACACCGTCAGAAAGACCACCTAGGGTTCCCACGTCTCCGTTGCGATTGTACAGGTCCAACAAAACCTAGTACACATCGGAAATCACAACAACAATGGCCTCACCCCAGTCTAGCATTAAATAGCCCAGCAGACAGCCAAGGAATAGGCAGGGAGACACCGTGAGTGTGTCGAACCTCTACAGACAAAATGGTAACCCCTCCAAAATGCCTAATAAACATATAATATCTGAGAGCTTCAGCATATAATACGATGGCCGATGTATGAAATCGTGGAGAACCAAAGAGGAGTTATGATATTAAATAGATTGAAAGAATGAGAGGTAAGAAGTTGAGAGAGAGAGAAAGTGTTCTATAGGTAGAAGTCGGGAGACAGGTAGCAAGGGAACATGTGAAGGGTATGCTGGTCAGAAAAGCTCTGAGGAAGGTAGCGTCCTTGGGACCCCAGGATCACACAAAGGCATGGTGGTCAGCCAATCACAGGCCGCTACGTCACCAGGCAGCAGGCCTGCAGAAGGCGCCAGGAACCACCAGCCAATCAAGGGCGTGGGAAAAGCGCGCGAGCGGGAAACTCCTCCAAGCGAGGGAGAGGCAACACACATATGCACGCACACACCACCACCCCGCCCTCGTCTCGCTCTCTCTCCCTCAACTATACACAATGCATCCTATGTTCTACTCATGATATAAAATGCTTCCCGTTGTCACAGACGAAAATAAAGACCACCACGGGACTGTCTGTAACAACACGACCACTATGAAAGAAAGAACAACATTGTAGATAGACTGTAGCCAAATACACTGCCCTGGCGAGTGCTAGCGAGTGGCCAAGCGAGCGGCTGAGCCCACATGGCGGTCTGCAAAGCTGCAGGCGTCACACCCCCCCCAAGATATTAGACGCTCAACCATGAGCTCTATATCTGACAAGCAGAACGCCGATAAGACTCGCCACCCCTAATTACTTCGCAACAAAGAAGGCAAAGCTCAGTTCTCATCAACAAAAATAAAAATTACAACCCCTCCCAACACAATAGCTTAATTAATTCATACTGCTATGTTCCTAGAACGAGCTTCTACTAGCCCAGCCTTCTGAAAGAAGCACAGGTTCGACTCAGAACTTTAGCTATAACATACTTAAACAAAATTTAACTATTAACGTAGTTTCTTGAGTATTGCATTTCTTTAGTAATAACGTAACCTATAAATGTCTGAGGGAGTTTAGCCTCATAGCCTACCCCTGTTGTACACTTTCGCCGAGTTAAGGTACCTCGTTACCGTAGACGATAACTCTGTAGGGCGTTGGTGCTTTTGTTGTCTGGAACATATAGTATTTGGGACTGGAATCGAGCGTGTCGTTCTCACTTAAGCCATTTCTGTCCTACGATCAAGAATCCCGAATATGTATTGCCGATCCAGCCGTAACACAACAAAGAAGGCAAAGCTCAGTTCTCATCAAACAAAATTACAACCCCTCCCAACACAATAACTCAATTCATACTGCTATGCTCCTAGAGCGAGCTTCTACTAGCCCAGCCTTCTGAAAGAAGTACAGGTTCGACTCAGAACTTCAGCTATAACATACTTAACAAATTTAACTATTAAAGAAAGAGTTTTTATAGAATTTTCATTTTTAATATGTTTTTGGCGGCTACACTTACAGGGGCAAGCCAATTTTACTCCACTCTCAACACACACTGACTGAACGGCGAGGGTTCTCCTGCAAACAAACCCTCCCGTGACAAACAATCAGCCAAAACATTATCAGTGCCCTTAGCATGCCACACTTCCAACTTGTGTCCCGGCAGCAAAACAACACCTGGCACTGATAAACTGCCCAGTTCATCACAAGACTGGCATTTCTCTTCGCTCTTTCCGGCAACGGGGCCTGCCAAAAGCCTTTCACTAGTTCTACCTTCGTGATTAGCGATGCAGCCCCGAGGCGGTCTATGTTTTTTTTTTTTTTTTTTAAGAGACAATGAACGGAGGAAGGAAAAACACAGATAAAACAAAAGGTCCATGTGCCTAAAGGCATCCTCCATTCATAAAATGTTTGTAACAACTGGATTTAAACATTTGTAGATTGTAAGTTTGTGGAAAGCAATTCGAGGGAAGTGAATTCCAAAGAGTAGTAGCTCTGGGGATAAATGAATTCTGATAAGCAGAAGTTCTGCATTGTGGAGGAGAAAGTGTAAATTCATGGGCGCTCTCAGCTGCCCTAGTTCTACGGGGAAAGATGTGGAGAGGCGGCACAATTGAAGCAAGTTCCTCGGAACAATTGCTGTGAAAATATCTGTAGAATAATGCAAGGGATGCAACGTTTCTTCGTATGGCTAATGTAGGAAGGTCCTGTGTGATTGCAGGGTTATTGATTAATCTAATAGCTTTATTTTGAATTTTGTCCAACTGCCTCAATGCAACCACTCCACTTCCACCCCACAGAGGTGAACAGTAATCCATCTGAGAGCGCACATGACTTTTATATATTACGGCCAACTGCTCGTCAGTGAAGAATTCTCGAACTCTGTACAGGAGTCCCAGTTTTTTAGAGGCATTCTTAGCAATGCTTCTAACATAATGTGTCCAGCTCAAGTTAGTAGTTAATGTTACACCGAGAATGTCAATACTAGGGGAAGTGGGAATATTTACATCATTAAAAAATATATGGGAGTCAGTGAGATTCTGTCGGTTAGAAAATTGAATGTACTTGGTTTTCTGTGCATTAAAGGAAACTAGATTCTCTTGTCCCCATTCATTAATTCTAGAAAGGTCCTGGTTCAGAGAAATTGCAGTGTTTATTTTGAATTTATAAGATCGGGTTGGGTGAAAGAATTGGTAAATGTGAAGGAACTGTGGAGTGTTGAGTCATCTGCGTAGGAATGTATTGGATTATGAGTGGTAGATATGAGGTCATTGATATGAATGAGGAACAGAGTTGGGGCCAAAACTGATCCCTGGGAACACCAGCATTTATTGAGTGAAATTGAGAATAAAGGCCATCTACCATTACACATATTTTTCTGTTATGAAGATAAGAAGAAATTAGTGGAACTAATGATGCAAGGCCGTAGTGTGACATCTTCGACAATAAGGATTGATGCCAGACTCTATCAAATGCCTTTGATATATCCAGTGCTATTGTATGTGTTTCACCATGTTGGTCTGTAGCTTGGTTGATTTGATGCGTAAGAAGGCAAAGAATGTCTGCAGTTGATCGACATCGTCTCTAAACCATATTGCCTATCACTGATTAATTTATTATTCTCCAGATGCTTAATTATGTGATTATTTCAAAGACTTTGCCAAGAGTGGAAGTTATAGCTATTGGTCTGTAGTTTGATGGATCTGAAGAGGCACCTTTTTTAGGAACTGGATGGATGTTTGCTTCTTTCCAGGGTACTGGGAAGCATGAGGTATGAGTACACAGACGGAAAATTTTTGCCAATACAGGAGCGAGCACCAAGGAGCAATTCTTAAGTACTATTGGAGGAATTTCATCTGGACCAGGAGCCTTATCTACTGAGAGATTCTGCAAAATAGTTTGGACATGTCTGGTGTGGATCTTAAGTGAGGGAATTTCAGGCGAATTAAAATTAAGTACAGGGACATCTTGATTTATTTCATCTAAGGTTGAGTTGGTGGATAAAATATCCGCAAGAAGGTTAGCTTTACCTCGTGGGTCACTTACAAGATTGCCAGTCGGAGATTTTAATGGTGGAATGGATGAAGCAGTAGTGAAGTTGGATTTGAATGAGTTAAGAGTAGACCAAAATATTTTGTTATCATTTGGATTATTTAGAAGTTTATTTGCCTGCTTATGGAGAAAGTTTGATTTAGTTAGGTTTAATACAGTTTTGGCATGATTTCTGATGTTTCTAAAGTGTCGTCAACTCTCGATAAGGTATAGGCGTGTCAGGGATAATGCACACACACACTCGTAATCAACACACTCACTGATCTTGCCACTTAACACAGGTTGCAAAGTTACAGGCAACGACCACTCACAACATTCCTTATCCCACAGACCCTTGGGCAATGGATAGGTGTCTGTCAGGGATAATGCACACACACTGATCTTGCCACTCAACTCAGGTTGCAAACCCACTGGCAACGACCACTCACAATATCCTTTATCCCTCAGACCCTTTTTCCACATGTCGTCTAGCTCTGTTTTCACGACAGGCTTTTTAGCAGGATTTATACGGTAGGGAATTAAACTGAGCCTCACACTGTCTCCAGCCTCCATGTCGGATTCTACCCCGTACATCAGGCCTGGAGAAGCAACAAACATGCGGATGCACTGCCCCAGCCTAGTAAACAACTTATCTCGCAGAACATGCCTAGTGCCCTCCCACAACCCAGCCGAGACCGCAGCTTCTAACCTGTAGTCTCCCTCCTTCGTCCCTAGAACAGCCAGGTCATGAGAGGGACAATCAGTACCACCTGTGCAGTCACTCCCATAGTTCATTATTGCTAAGGCTTCCCCGCCGATACCGTACATGCGCACCCCCGCATTCCTTACGACTACATCTGCCTGCGCAGCATCACCGCTTTTAGTGACATGGCAAGATACAGTCGGTCTATGGTAGGGCTGTTGCATTCGACTAGAGCAGCATTGGGAGGCTATGCGACGACCGGGCACTTCTATGCCACAGCCAACCTTATCAATCTGTGCAAAGTCCTCCTTTTGACCACCACCCTTGGCAGCCATGGGTCGACCTTGACCTGACAACCATGTCCAAGCCTCGTCGCCCACCTTGAACCACCGAAACAACGAGGCTAACGGTCTCCCAACATTCACGTGACCTGCCCGCGGAACATCTTGCACCGCCTGAGTTGTGACGCTCAGGGGCTCGGCACGACCAGTGGGGTATGAACCGAGCTGGTGCTGGAGCGCTGCACACTGCTGCTCAGGCAGGTGCTCTAGCGCTTCCACAGCCACCAGACTCGTGTCCCCCGCCCACTGCTCAGCCGAGACATGACAATCCCTATTCTCCTCCACCTGTGCCCTACTGCCCCCCTCTCCTTGGCCGCTGCAGACCAACGCAGGGACAGTAGGCTGCTCAGGTGGTTGCCTCACAAACTCCTCCAACAGGTTTACATGATATGTTTCCCCGTCCTCGTGTTTGATCTCGACAGCACCATTACCACACTTCAGAACTTCCGGATCCTCCAACTGCAGTTTACAAATATCTGAGGGAACCAACTTGTCTAGATGCTTCCGAAGCAACCCAAGTCCTCCCCCAATATCAAACTGAGCAACCCTTTCTTCTCTCGTTGTGTAACGTTGCTGCCTCGGAGTCTCTTCCTGCCCTACCTGCTCACTAGCTGTGACAGGTCCTGGGGCTTCTCCAGACTCAAACAATGGTGCCAATACTGAGTCGCCAAGAAGCGCTGCTGGTACTAAACTCTCCAAACTTTTACCAACATTAGCCGTCTTCTTCCGACCGTTCCTCCGTTGATAAGAAGACTGAGGAATAGGCTGTGACACTTTGGATGCAAGAGGTCCAGTAACAACGCAGGCCATAGGTTGTACTTGACACTTCTCTACCCACTCCTGTTCCTCCCTACTCACGTCGGCCGGCTTCTCGGCAACGACTAAGGGTGAAACCTCAGAAGTAGGCACCGCAAAGTCGTTGCCGAGAAGGAGGTCGACGCCCCCAACAGGCAAGTTCTCCAGAACACCCACATCCAACTCTTGTGTCACACCATCCACCTCCAGTTTCATCCTGACCAACGGGTATGACTTGACAGCATTGATACCCTGCACCACAACCACCCGTGCCACGTTTATTGGTCTACCAGTAAAGTTCTTTGTTAAAGTCTGAGAGGCACCCGTGTCTCGCAACAGCTCAACTCCATGCTTCTTACCAGCCCACCTCACGCAGCCATGCCCTCGATGATCACAAAAGACATCGCGGACAGGGTTCGAGCCTTCCGGATTCTTCTCCACTGGCTGTGTCCCAGCCTCTGACGTTATACCCCGGGAAAACTCAGACGACTTCGGGGACACCCCAATGTTGCGAGCCACAGACACGACTGCATTAGGTAGCTTGCTTGACAGGCTCTTGCAAAATGGCCCTTCTCATGACAATGAAAACACTCTTAACTCCCCCTTGGGCTTCCCTTGAGGTGGGGAAGGGCGCTGACCCTTCTTAAACGAGACTGTATTAGGTTTATGGTCAGACTTAGTATCGTTGCTCTTGTTGTAATGGTTATATGGTGTATCACTGACTCGGGGGGCTGGAGTGTTGCGCCCCTTGTTACCTGCATCGTTCCGTTGTGCAGACCCGCACCCACGAATCAGTGACATCCGAAGGTCAGCCATCTCAGCTACCTCCTGAAGAGTTCTTGGGTTTTTCTCTTTAAGATTCAACGTCAGATCACTGCCCGTACACTTAAAAAATTGTTCTAGAAGCAAAGCATCAGCTGTTTCAACTCCTCAAACGTCGATGCCTTCTCAGAACGCAGCCAGTATCTAAATGCATCGGACAGATCCCGGGCATGCTCAAGAAAGGTGCACTCACGACCCTTCGTTACACCCCGGAACTTCAATCTGTACGTCTCTGGTTGTAACTCATATGCCCGCAGGACAGCCTCCTTCAATACCTCGTAATCGATGCACGACTCCAAGGGCAACGCATCATATGCCTTGAGTCCTTTGGCAAGCAATCTAGAGGAAACAAGGGCTGCCCACTTAACCTCGGGCCATTGGTGCTCCCGGCACTTCTTCTCGAAACGCATACAACATTCAGTGACACCCGACTCATCAAATACAGGGACCAACTTGAGCAGGTGCGATAACGACTGATCAAGACCTCGATTCCCAGAATCGAGACGCTGCCCTGTCGACTCCACCCTAGACTTCTCAAGATCTTTGTCTGCACAGTACATGGCCTTTCTCTCCTCAGACTGAATCCTGGACATCTCAATCTCAGAATCATGCCTTCGTTGCTCAAGCTCATATCTGGCCCTTCTCTCCTCAGCCTGAATCTTAGCCATCTCAAACTCCCACTGCTGCTGCTCAGATTCCCGCTTCCTGGCCCTTCTCTCCTCAGCCTGAATCTTAGCCATCTCAAACTCCCACTGCTGCTGCTCAGATTCCCGCTTCTGCTGCAGCTGCATCTTAGCCATCTCAAGCTGGAAGAGCATATCTGTAGTTAAACCTTGAGGAGGAGGAGATGCAACAATTGGAGACTCACCCAAGTGCAAACCACGCTGCCAGTGACTATCGGCCTGCGAGACTGTACCCGGCTCCGGAGCCCGAGGGGGCGCCATGGTAGGAGTCGAGTAGAATGGGGGCTGGGCCGAAAATGCCCCAGCTCCCGCTCCACCCGAAGCCCCACGCACCCCGCCGAGCACACAGGCCACCAGTTCACCTCTCGACATGCTGCTAGTGCCCACATGCCCCATGACCGTGGCCAAACACTGGAGACCATACCGATCAATCCCCGACACCCGGTCAACAGTAATAGGTATCTCCAGAAACTTCCTTGCATCCTCCTCACTAGTTATTACTCTCATGTCCTTTAACAAACCCAGCCGCTGCACCTCAGAGCCTGCTTCCCGTACTGTGTCCTCACTGTACACTGATCCGTCGTCCGACATAGTGTCCACCGAAAATTCTCAACGTTTATAAAAATAAAAAAAGTACCTAAACTCTTATGCAACACTATTCACTCAAAAATATAAGATGGTCGAAGACTCTTAAGTGTTATACTACTTGCCAAAAAAAAATCCACGTGTCCACTATATTCCTTTAAACAAAAACAAATGACCACAACACTCCTGCAAAATTTCTCTTAAGTTCACAAAATCCTAAGCAAGGTCGCCATTTGTTACGACCGGGGTTCGTATAAAACAAGGGCTCTTAATCATTGGACTAGGAAAGCACACAGCCACAACGGTAACACTAGATCCAACCCCTGAACTTATAATGCCGGCGCACAAAAAGACCTATACCCTCCAGAGTTAAATCTGCGATAACGGGGTATCCTATAACTCAGTATAAGTGCACTACTACTACAGGCTGATGATCTCTGATACAGCCTGATCACAACAACATACAATTACGGTAATAAGGTATACTAGGAAAAGATAGAGATCTTAATTAAATCACTGCAATGATTTAATGCAAACTAGAAGAAGGTATATTTAAAGTTACTCTAAACAATAATGAACTGTCACTCCTATACTAAAGAAAGTGAACGAAAGTCCCAAAGCATCGAGCAGGAATCTTCTGAAGAAAGTCTGATGCTGGGGTAAGATGATCGTATCGGATTTTGAACTGTAGTATAAAGCAGGAACAGGATATGACAATTGTAAGGACATATAGGGTTAACTGGCACAGGAATAATAATAACTGCGCAATAGTAGGAACTCAAACAGCAAAAGAAGTACTTCCTCATCAACGAAACAGCCTACTAGGGTTGTGCAACTCAACAACAACCTAGACTAATAAATGCCGTGAATAATAATGCATACATAACAGAAAGAGTTTATAATCTAAATCTGGTGTCTGCTAGGCGAATAAAGTCTAGCTGGGATGTAGTAGGCTAGGAAACAATGGCTGAGCAAGCGGCTCGTAGCCTAGCGAAGTCCTTAAGGCTGTGCGGCCAAATTACGTTAATTGACGGGGTGCTCTCTTGAGAGATCCAGATCGCTAGTATCTGGTTCTCTCCTGGCGACCCTCTCAAAGTCAAGCAAACGAGTTAGCACAGTGTTGGGTGGTAGAGGCAAAAGCCCTCACTCGCAACACAGTGCTAAACTCACAAGGTACACAGTCAGAAAGACCACCTAGGCTTCCCACGTCTCCGTTGCGATTGTACAGGTTCAACAAAATCTAGTACACATCGGAAATCACAACACCAGTAGCCTTATCCCAGTCTAGCATTAAATCCCCCAGCAGACCACCAAGATACAGGAAGGGAGACACCGTGAGTATGTCGAACCTCTACAGACAAAAATGGTAACCCTTCCAAAATGCCTAACTAAACATGTTATCTGAGAGCTTCAGCATATAATACGATGGCCGATATATGAAATCGTGCAGAACCAAAGGGAAGTTATGATATTAAATAGAGTAGAAGAATGAGAGGTAAGAAGTTGAGAGAGAGAGAGACAAAGTGCGCTATAGGTAGAAGTCGGGAGACAGGGGGGCAAGGGACATGTGAAGGGTATGCTAGTCAGGAAGGCTCTGAGGAAGGAACTCCTCGGGATTCCTCCAGGATCACACACAAAGGCATGGTGGTCAGCCAATCACAGGCTGCACGTCACCAGGCAGCAGGGCTGCAGAAGGCGCCAGGAACCACCAGCCAATCAAGAGGCGTGAGACGGCACGCGCGCGAGCCTACAAAGCGAGGGGGGAGGCAGCACATGTATACGCATCCACACACTACCACCCCACTGCCTATATTATTCTCTCTCCTTAACTATATACAATGCATCCTATGTTCAACTCATGATATAAAATGCTTCCCGTTGTCACAGACAAAAATAAAGACCTCCACGGGACTGTCTGTAACAACACGAACACTATGAAAGAAAGAACAACATTGTAGATAGACTGTAGCCAAATACCTTGCCCTGGCGAGTGGCCAAGCGAGCGGCTGAGCCCACGGGGCGTTTTGCTGAGCTGCAGGCGTCACACAGGTCCATATGCGCGCTACAGTTTGGTTGCAACATAGGCTATTATTTGATTTCTTTCTATTTTTCAAGTTGGCGAGAAATTAGCTTGTTGCCGTCGTAATTACTTGTCTATTGCAGCATTTTTATAGCTAATATGATGTACATTACAAAACTTTGCCAATAGATTATTAATATTATGTAGCACACTTATTGCTGGAAAAAAAGCAAGGAAAAACATTTATAGAGATTGGTAAACCCTCTAATATAGCCTACAATTACGGTGTCAAACGATGGCCGAGTCCAGTTGTGACGCTTCTGCATAGTAACCACGTGCGGGTATGCGCGCGCGTCAGCTGCCCAGCCGTTTAGAAACCGGCTGGTGGTAGCCGGCCGGCAGGCTTTCCCTTAGTATATATCCTACGACAATGTAACTAATGTCTGGGATATTCTTATGTTGTTTCACAGCTTGAAGCTGCCCTTATTCTTAACCATCGCATCTTAGTATATTTTATTCTCGATAGTTGATTGTTTCATTATAATATATAAGATGTAAGTCTAGTGAGAGCGGGAAGAGACGAGCGGGAGAGAGAGACCAGCTTGGGACGAGCCTGAAGCGCTGCCACATGCATTTGATTGCAACATTAGGCTTAGTTTCGACTCACGCACGGGGTAGAGGATTTTGACCAGGCAACTGTGTTGAGTGTTGCCAAGCCTGGGATGTATTCTGCATGCCTAGGGGGGGGGTCCAGACAGATTCAAGACTCAGAGCTCACCTCATTGTCGTACCCTTCGGACCCCCTTGATATCTATCCCTCTCAGCCCCACTTAAAAACGTTCTCTCTTACTTTGTATACCTTCTTTCCACTACTTCACCAATCTATTTAATTATCCCATCCCCTTGATAGACCTTATATCTATTATTGTATTAACGACGAGCTCTCAGATAACTAGATAGGATTTTGGGCCTTATGCAGGGATGTAATTGTTAATGAGACCTAGGAAGCTTTTTTGTTGTCTCATATTTGGTGGTTTCATGCTTGCTAGTGTCAGGTTAGCAGGGGCTAGACCGGAGGGGAGGCTTTTTGTGATCCTTTAAGTAAAGTCTGCTGGTGCGAGTCCCGTGGGAGTCTGGGGGCATTTTCTTGTCTGTGTCCCTGTGTGTCTAGCATTGTGTTGTGTGAGGGCCATTGCCTAGTCCACTCAGCACTGCGCTAGCACGTCTTGCTTTTGTTTTAGGGTCGCTAGGAGAGAGTCAGATACTTGCGATCTGAGTCTCTCAAGAGATCACCCTTTCAATTAGAGTAATTTGGCGCACAGACCTGGGAACGTCCCTAGGCTAGAGCAGGTGGCTCAGCCCGGGTATCCGAAGCCTATATCCTTCCGGCTAGACCTCTGCCACCTGGCAGATTAACAGCTAGGGGTTTATTATCTCTGTATGCTTGTTATTGTGCCACAGTTTACCGGTTTTGTGAGCATTGTGAGTCAGGGTGTGGCTTAGAGACTCTGTCCGAGCAGGCTTGCCTGACTAAGAGTGAGAAGCACACCTGTATGTGGTTATGTTGCGAGTTGCTGCCTTTATTTAATTATACCGATGCCATTATACACTGTATGTCCTATCACTAGTATTTATTCCAGCTTATGAGTTAAGAGTTCTCTAAATCCGTAACGTACTTTCTTTGCTAAGCATCAGATCCTACAGTAGCCGCATGCAGTTTAGAAACCCGCATCTTGTCTACCTGTACGATGTTTTGAGGACTGTTTGCTTTCACCTTCTTTCACGCAGGGGTGATTAGTTGTATTAATTAACGTAACGTTAAATGTACTTTCTTCTAGTTTGTTATTAAATTGTTTCTGCAATTTAATTCCGTTATCTATTTTTTCCTTGAAGCTTTAAGTCAACTTAATTGTGTGATCTTTTATATAGGCTGCTTGACTATCAGCAGTCTATAGTGCGTGCACCCTGTAACCGAGTCATAGGATACCTCGTTGTCCAGGCAGTACTCTTGACGGTTTAGGGTGGTTTGTTGCCTGGGTTTATAGATAAGGGTTGGATCTAGCGTTTTCCGTTGTTGCTTGTTGCCGCATACCTAGTCCAATAGAAAGAGCCCAGTGTTTATATATCCCAGGACGTAAACTGTTTAGTATTTATTTATATACAGTATATGCAATGATGAACTTAAGGTTTATAGTTTTAATTGTGTCTTTGGAAGTGATAAAATAGGCCAAACAATGATATTAGATGTTGATTTTCTTGTATTCCTGTTCATTCTATTAAGTTTTCAAACAATGTGGCTCCGGTTTGACACGTCCCTGCCTACAAATATATATACATTAAGAAGGATAAATCATGAGAGGGTCAATCTTAGTAATAGGCTACTTATCACTACAGATTTTGGTAAAACTAATAAGTAAGTATAATTCAATGATTCATTGACAGTTTAATAGAAATAGTAAAATGTAGCACCATTTGACTCCTTATTGAAATAGTGTATCAGCCAATGTAGTACAATTACATAGCCTACCAGTAACAATTTGACAATGCATAGACTACAGTAGATCTGGACTTGGCACGAAAATGGAACTTTGTAGTAAGGGACCCAAATTCGGAAAATGAAACCCCAAGTTCGATCCTCGAAACTGCGAACATTTTATATTTTCGCGAGTTCGAAGTTGGGGGTTCGTTCTCCGATTTTGGGTCCCTTACTGCAAAGTTCCATTTTCGTGTCAAGTCCAGATCTATGTAGTCTATGGACAATGTTATACTGAACAGGTTGCCATAGATTACTGCATTAATACATTACAATATAATAACTACGCTACTAGATTACCGTACCAGTGTAGGCCTACTAGACCAATATTCTTATACATTTTAAAGTATATTAGGCACTTCTTCCATTAATGAAGGGTTTGTTTCAAATCGAAATTTACAAAAATAACCATATACTGTATTGTATGAAGCATTTTTCATATTCAGATGTCAAGGTAAATATAGTTCTGTACCTGTCCAGTAAGTTAAGCAATTACAATTAGATGTACGCCCGCACTCTTCAATCTGTACATGCACGATATAACTACACCCAATACTCCCCAAATAAACTTAGCCTCCTATGCAGATGACATAACACTCACATGCACACACCATGACCCAAGAAGAGCAACAGATCTCCTTCAACCCTATCTCAACACACTACATGGCTGGTGCACTACAAACAAACTTAATCTAGCCCCAGCCAAATCCACCGCAACCCTGCTCACAAGCTGGACAGGTGAACACGAATACATCCCTCAACTCACCATAAACAACACACCACTAACACATACACACACACCCAAAATCCTAGGAGTAACATATGATACTCATATGACATTCAAACAGCACACCACAAACATTAAAAAGAAACTGACACCCAGACTTAACGCCCTCAGGTCACTTGCTCACACAAAATTTGGACACAACAAGAAACTACCACCACAGTATAAACAATACATAAGATCAGTAATGGAATACGCAAGCCCAGTCTGGGCTTCTAACCTAGCTGAAACACATCATAAGACCTTACAGACTATTCAAAACAAAGCCCTGAAGATCATTACAGGCTCATTACAGGCTGCACAGCTACTGCACCCACAGATCATCTACATCAAGAAACCAAAATCCTCAAAGTCAAAGACCATCTGGACATGAGAGGCACTCAATTCCTGGCAGCAGCCTCCACGAACCAAGACCACCCACTAAACTACATGGCAACACACCCACAGACACCAAGAAATATCAAAACAACACCCAGCACACGGTATCACACACAATTATTGTCCTCTCTCCCTCCCAGCCCACCCCGAACCAACTTCCAGAAGCACATCCATACTCATATCTCTCGCCAATCCATCCACTCACTCACAGACAACACGCAGCTGCATGCACGACCTCCCGAAAATCCATCCTTCCGAATCCTCCCTCCCTCGCGAGGACAGAGTCCACCTGGCCAGGCTGAGATGCGGACACCATCCAGCTCTCCTGAGCTATCAGAAGAGACTGGATGACTCCGTTGTCGACGCCTGCCCGGGATGTAACACAGCACCCCATACCATTAAACACATCATAGAAGACTGCATTTCACACAACCACTTACGCCAACAACACAACCTACACTCAATGAGAGCTCTGTGGGAAAGCCCGATCGTGGCCATGGCCTTCCTCAGGGACTCGGGGCTGTTCGGCCAGGCAGCTTAGGGAACAACAACAACAACAACATTACAATTAGATGGAGTTTCAGCATGTAATTATGCTTAATACATTAGTTCACAGTGGTGGAACGAAAGTCACTGATTGATTATATATGTGTGGATGAAAGAATTAAGAAATCTGTGATGGATGCTAGGGTGTATAGAGGTATTGGAGGGGGTCTGTCTGATCATTATGTATTAGTAGCTAAGGTTAGGATACAAAAGAAGTGGGTAAGAAGAGCTGGAGGGAGGCGAGAGGAAGGGGGAATGGTGAGGAGGGTGGAGAGGCTACAGGAGGAGGAAGAGTACAGGAGAGCAGTAGAAAGACGACTAGGTGGGTTCGACCTGGAACATATGGAGGAAGTGGAGGAGAAAAGCAAGGTGTTTAAGGAAGAGATCTGTGCAGCATGTGAGGAGGTGTGTGGAGTGAGGAGAAGAGGGAGGGGAGTGAAAGGTACAGCATGGTGGACAGAAAATGTAAAAATAGCTGTGGAAGACAAAAAGAAAGCGTATAGAGAGTGGTTGGGTAGTAGAGGGAATTAAGATTTGGAGAGGCAGAAACGAGCGAGGTATGTGGAGAGAAAGAGAGTAGTGAAGGAAAATAAGAGAAGAGTAGATGAGGAATTTGGAAGGAATCAGAGTGTAAAATGGAGGGAGTGTAAGAAACTGTTCTCGAAAGAAGTCAAGAAAGTTAGGGAAGGTAGCAAGGGAAACAGTAAGGGTGTGAAAGATAAGAATGGGAGAATGCTAGCCGAGAAGCAAGAGAGAGTCGAAAGATGGAGGGAGTACTTCAATGAGTTGCTAATTGTAAGGAATGAAGAGCCAGCAAACATAGTTGGATATGGTATGGGAGGGAGAAGAGGAGAACTAGTGGAGGAGGAGGTGGGGATCAGGAGGTCAGAAGTGTGGGAAGCTATGAAAAGAGTGAAGTTGGGACAGAGGAAGTTGGGAAGAGGAACAGATGGAGTGTGTGGGGAAATGTTGAGGTATGGTGGTGAGATAGTGATCGAATGGGTATGGAAAATGTGTAAACTAGCAGGGGAAAAGGGGAATGCACCCGATGACTGGAAGACTGGCATTATAGTCCCCCTATATAAGGGCAAAGGGGAAAGAGGAGTGTGTGGTAACCACCGAGGAATATGTCTTTTGAGCGTAGTAGGAAAGGTGTACAGTAGTGTAGTGATTGAGAGAGTGAGAGTGAGAACGGAGAAATGGAGCAGGGAGGTTTTTAGGAAGGGAAGAGGATATGTAGATCAGATTTTTACCCTGAATTGTGTTGTGGAGAAATATCGGGAGAAGCAACAAAAGGTGTATGTTGCCTTTATGGACTTGGAGAAGGCCTATGACAGAGTGGATAGAGAAGGCATGTGGAAAGTACTTAGAATATACGGAGTAGATGGCAAGTTGCTGAAAGCAGTGAAGAGCATGTATGAGGGTGCAAAGGCGGAAGTACACATGGAGAATGAGCAGAGCGAGTTCTTTGACCTGAATGTTGGGTTGAAACAGGGATGTGTGATGTCTCCGTGGTTGTTTACGGTATATATGGATGGAGTCATGAAAAAATAATAGGAAGAGCGGTAGATGTTGGTCTATCGCTGGAAAGGAAGGGAAATGAGTGGAAGCTGCCTATACTGCTGTTTGCGGATGACAGTTCTGATGATCGATAATGAATAGGAGTTGCAGGGTCTGGTAAATGAGTTTGGAACAGTGTGCGAAAAACGGAATTTGAAGGTAAATGCGGGGAAAAGCAAGGTTATGGTGTTCGAAATGGGTGAATTCACAGAGTGTAAGGTGAAGTTGAACGGTCAGGCTATGGAGATCGCCAGCTCTTTTAAGTATCTGGGCAGTGTGTTGAGTAAAGATGGGACTGTAGATGAAGAAGTGTGGGAGAGGGTGCAACCGAGGAAGAGGGTTGTAGGAACGTTGAAAGCAGTAACAAGAAATAGAGTGGTCAGTATGGAAGTGAAGAAGTCCTTGCATGACAGTGTGGTAATCCCGACACTAACTTACGGAAGCGAAGCATGGACGTTCGTGGAGAGACTCAGACCAAGAGTGAGAGGGGTGGAAATAAGTTACTTGAGAAGTGCGTGCGGAGTTACATGGAGGGATAGACAGACAAATGTAAGATGGAAGTAAGAAGGAGGTGTGGTGTGGAGGTAGATATGCTGGAAAGTGTGAAAAGTTGAGATGGTTCGGCCATATGGACCGTATGGGAAGCGAGAGAATGACTAAGAGGGTGTACGAGAGCGAGGTGGAAGGACAGAGAGGGAGAGGTAGACCAAAGGAGAGGTGGAAGGATGGAGTGAGGAATGTGACGCCTGCAGCTTAGCAGAACGCCACGTGGGCTCAGCCACTCGCTAACACTCGCCAGGGCAGTGAATTTGGCTACAGTCTATCTACAATGTTATACTTTCTTTCTTGTAAATCGCCATGTCACGGGCAGTATAGAAGTGGTCTTTGTTTTTGTCTGTGACAATGCATTATATTTTATAGCATCAGTTATAAGTTTAATGTATAAGAATGAATGATACAGCTAGAAAGTGTGAGTGAGTAAGTGCAGGAGGCAGCGGGTAGTACGCTCAGTGTTACGAGTTGTCTCGGTGACGTCATGCCACGGCCGGGCCCTCTGAGTGGCTGGCCGCTTTGCCGCCCTTCTTCTGCGCAGAAAGAAGTCCCCCCCCCGCATTCCCTGCTGCTTTTGTGCCTTCCTCGCACAGAGCTTGCTTGACCAGCGTACCCGTAACATCTCCCTTGCCATCTGTCCCCCGACCTCTACCTATAGAGCACTTTCTCTCTCTCTCTCTCAACTTCTTACCTCTCATTCTTCCTATCTATTTAATATCATAACTCCCCTTTGGTTCTCTACGATTTCATATATCGGCCATCGTATTATATGCTTAAGCTCTCAGATATTATATGTTTAGTTAGGCATTTTGGAGGGTGTGACGCCTCCCGGCGTTAGCAGAATGGTTGCGTGGGGCATTGCAGCTCGCTAGCGCTCGCCAAGATGGGGGGATGGGCTACAGTTGTCCTAGAATGATCTGCTTTATGTAATTAGTGTCGTGTTGCCACAGACAGTCTAGAAATGGTCTTTGTTTTGGTCTGTGACCGCGCCGTATATTTTATATTCGCTATAATATAAATGTTGCTTGTGTGGGAGGCGAGCGAGAGAGGGTGAGGGAGTACACCTGGCAGCGGGGTGAGCTATGACGCGGCTCGCTTGGGCGCTGACGGCGTTGGCGGCCGGGTGGTCAACTAGTCCCTTCCCATCGCGGCCTCGTGTTCTTTACCAGCTCAGAGCTTGCCTGACACGCGTATCGCCTACATCCTTTGCAATTCTGTCCCCCATACTCGCCACTTTGCATACTATTTCTCTCTCGACTTCTCCTTTCTCATTCTCTAATCTTTATTAAACTCAACATCCCTTCTGGTGTCAGCATAGACGTTCACCGTCGACCAGTCGTATTGTACGCGAAGCTCTCAGATATTTCCATGTATTAGGTTAAGGAGGTATTATGCTTTATTGAGGTTTGGAGAGACGGACTTTTCCGTATGTGTCCTCTCTCGGGAAGGTTGTAGACTGGTATATGTCTCCCTGGCAAGGTGTTGAGTGATTCTGCTTGGTTATCTAAAGCTAGACTGGGGGTAAGGTTACTGTGTCGTTGTCTCCGATGTGTGCAGTGTTAGCTAAGCCCTGCACGACATCGACAGGTACTGTGGGAGCCTAAGTTGTCTTCGGGTGGGTTTACTTTGCGGGCACAGCGCTGTGGTGTGAGAGGGCCATAGCCTATCCCTCACAACATAGTGCTGTCTCTTTGTGTTGACTTCTGAGGGATCGCCAGGATAGAACTAGGTACTAGAGACCTAGATTTATCAAGAGAGCATCCCCGTCATATAACGTAATCTTCATTATACCACCTTCGGACGTTAGGCTACGAGCCGCATGCTCGCCCATTGTTGCCCTGCCTTGATACTCCAGCTAGACTTTATTAACTGAGCAGACACTGGTTAGAGATAAGCCCCATTATTATATGTATGCAGCATTATTATTCACTGCACTTTTGAGCCGAGGTTGTTGTTGAGTTGCACAACCCTAGTAGGCTGTTGCGTTGTGTCACGAAGCATTTCTTTAGTTGTCGAGCATTACTACCTTTGCGCAGTCTTTATTATTTCCCTGCCTATTATTACTATATGTCCTAGTATTTATTGTGACCCGTATTCTGCATTATAATTGTTCAAGATTCTTAACGAACATCTTCCCAGCATCAGACTTATTTCAGAAGTTTCCAGTTGATGTTGCAGGACTAGCATTGCACTTTCTTTAATACAGGAGTGCCAGTTAATTGAGTATCTACCGTAACGTTAATTAATCAAGTTAACTATCTTTTCTTTGTGTAACCTAATCGAGTAATCTTTTACTGTTTGAGAATAGGCTGTTTCATCGAGCGTCAGCCTAGTGTGTGTGCACCAGTTACCGAGTCATAGGATACCTCGTTGTCCAGGCACGACTGTGTTTTGTTTTCCAGTGTTTAAGGCAGGGGTTGGATCTAGTGTTACCGTTGTTGCATTTTGCCATTATCTAGTCCAATGTTGAAGAGCCCTGTGTCTTTGAGAACCTGGATTATAACAAATGGCGACCTAGCTCAGGATCTTGTGAACTAAGAGATAATTGCAGGATTGTTGTGGTCATTTGTTTTATTGAGGAATATAGTGGGCACGTTAATTTTTTTTTTGGCAAAGTAGTATAGCACTTGAGAGTCTTCAGACATTTTTGGCAAGTGAATAGTGCTACATAAGAGTTTGGGGTACTTCTTTTCTGAATATTGTGGTGAGAAATTTTTGTGAGCATCATGTCTTATACCGGGTCAGAGGAGAATGGAGACACAGTACGTAATGTCGAAACTGAGGAACAGCAGCATGATGAAAGGGTTAATCGGGTGAACTGTGAGGAGGATGCTAGGATATTTTTGCAATGGCCTGTTACTGCCGAGCGGTTGGAGGGTATGGATCGGTACGGTCTTCAATGCCTGGCCACAGCTATCGGTCATGCGGTTACTAGCAGCATGACCAAGGATAACTTGATAACGTGTGTACTGGGCAGGGTGACTGGTGAGTGAGATGGGTTGAGTGCTCAGAGCCCTTCGGCCATGCTTCCCCTACACTCGACTCCCAGCCATCCCAGTAGTTTGCCGACCCCGGGTACGCTTCCACAGGTGGGTGGTGACTGGCAGGGTGGGTTGCCCCTGGGGGGACCACCGGTAAATTCAAACATTGTAGCACCTTCACCTCCTCAAGGGTTATCTGCAGAATTATTGCTTCAGCTCGAATTAGCTAAGATCGAAGAGAGAAAGGCTATCAGGGCAGGTGAGCAGCAAATAGAATTAGCCAAGATAGAAGAGAGAGCCAAGCTAGCAAAAATCTAAGCTGATTTAGAGTCGACTAGGTACTGTGCCGACATGGACGTAGAGAACTCGCGAGTAGAGACAACGGGACAGCGACTTGGGGCTGGTAACCGTGTTCATGAGCAGTCTCTCTCGCACTTATTGAAACTGGTTCCGGTGTTTGATGAGAGTGGTGTAACAGAATTTTTCACACGCTTTGAGAAGAAGTGCCAGGAACACCAGTGGTCAGAGAATATATGGGCAGCACTTGTATCCTCTAGATTAACCTAACAAGTGCGCATGGGGGTAATTGGAAACGTCCCCCTGTGCTGACGTATTTGAGGTGTTTTAAATATTCATTGTACCATTAATAGCATTAATACTAATCCATATGCGCCTATTATGGGTTGATTATAAAGGTATGAACCTGAAACAACAATAAAACGAGTGAAAACAGCGTTTGGATGGTCAAAATCGGAGATATAGCCCGCGAGTTGTATAATGTATGGGTGAGGCAAGCTGCTTTCCCGCCAATTTCCCCCAAGGCCACTGAGACAAGTCGATACTTCTCTCTCACTCGCTTGCATCAGTGATGACAACACCCTGCTTGCAACTCGCTAATGTTAGCACGAAAATATACCTCAGAATAAGGGGACTAATACGGGAAAATAGGTGATAACTGAAGGAGAGGAGGAAGGAGGGGAGGTAGAGGACTGAGATTTTGCATGGCCCCAAAAACTTTTTTGCCCACTCACTCTTAAGAGTCTTCCCGCAGTCCGCCGGGGGAACTCTTAAGAGTCTCCCCGCAGCTCCCGGGTTAATAGGCAAGGGTCTTAAAGCCTACGATGCGTTGCCTATAGAGTCTTGTATTATCTATGAGGAACTCAAGGAGGCTGTCCTGAGAGCATACGAACTACAACCAGAAGTTCCGGGGTGTTACCAAGGGTCGGGAGAGCACCTTTTTGGAGCATGCCCGGGAGCTGTCCGATGCTTTTGGGAATTGGCTGAGGTCGGAGAAAGCTACTACGTTTGACGACATTAAACAGTTGGTGCTTTTAGAGCAGTTTTTCAAATGCACGGGCGGCAACCTGACGTTAAACCTTAAAGAAAAGCAACCAAAAACTCTACAGGAGGCAGCTGAGATGGCTGACGTCCGGCTATCTCTAATTCGTGGGTGCGGGTCTGCCCAGCGTAGTGAGGCAGGTAACAAGGGGCGTGACGCCCCACCCCCCCGAGTTAGTGATATACCTTATGCAAACAAGTACAAGAGCCATGATACCAAGACTGACCACAAGACTAGTACCATCCCATTTAAGAAGGGGCCGGGCCCTTCCCAGTACCAAGGGAAGCCCAAAGAGGAGTTGGAGTGTTATCATTGTCATAAAAAGGGGCACTTTGCAAGAGTCTGTCCTAGCAAACCACCTACAGCAGCTGTGTCTTTGGCCTGCAACATTGGTGTGTCTCCGAAGTCATCTGAGTTTGCCCGGGGCAGTTCGTCAGAGGCTGAGACACAGCCAATGCAGAAGCACCTGGGAGGCTCAAACCCTGCTCAGGATGTTTTTTGCGACCATAGAGGGCGGGGTTGCGTGATGTGGGCGGGGCGCAAGCATGGAGTAGAGGTCTTGCGCGATACAGGTGCTTCCCAGACTCTGATGAAAAACTTGACTGGCTACCCTATAAACGCGGTGGTGGTGCAGGGTATTAATGCAACTCAGTCATACCCGCTGGTGCGGTTGGAGTTGGAAGTGGATGGTGTGGCACGTGAATTGGATGTCGGGATTGTGGAGAAACTGCCAGTGGAGGGCGTCGACCTTCTTCTCGGCAACGACTTTGCAATGCCCGCTTCTGAGGTTCTACCCATAGTCCTTGCCGAGAGGCCGGCCGACGTGAGTAGGGAAGAGCAAGAGTGGGTCGAGCGGTGCCAGACACAACCCATGGCGTGTGTTGTCACCCGAGCTCGGGCAGCTAAAGTGTCACAGCCTAGTCCTCCGTCTTCAGACCAGCGGAGGAATGATTAACAGGAGGAGGCTAAAGCTGGAGTTGGTTTTAAGAGTTTTGACTCGGCGGCTCTCCTGGGTGATTCAGTATTAGCACCATTACTTAATTCTGGAGTAGCCCCTGGGCCTGTCATCGAGAGTGACGAGGCTGGGCATGACGAGTCTCCACGACAGCAATGTTATGTACATCGAGAGAGACAGAGGGAGCAGCCCAGTATCGGGGAAGGTCATGCATTGCTCCGGGAGCAGTTAGATCGCTTGGCACCCTCAGATATACGTCGGTTGCAACTAGAGTACCCTGAGCTCCAAACGTGTGCTAATGGAGCTGTAGAGCTCGACGAGGACGGTGATGCACAGCCAGGAGATTTTTATTATTTACAAGGCATCCTCTATAGGCGTTTTCAAGACCCTAAACGTAGTTGGCAAGAGGGGTCCGGAGTAGTGGACCAGTTGGTGGTGCCACGGGAGTGCAGGGATAGCCTACTGAGGTTGGCGCATGACATACCACTGGCAGGACATCTAGGGGTGAGAAAAACGGTGGCGGCTTTAGAAAAATTGTTTTGGTGGCCGGGGTTGAAGGGGCAGGTGGTAACCTGGATAGCAAGGTGTCATACGTGCCAGAGGGTTGGAAAACCTAACCAAACAATTCCGAGAGCCCCGTTGCACCCCATTCCTGTCAGTGGACCGCCCTTCAGTAAGGTCATCATTGATATGGTCACCCCTAAACCCCTACTAGTGCCGGTAATAACATTTCTATTAACTATCATGGATGTGGCCACTCGTTATCCTGATGCATATGCAATGAGAAATGGCACGGCGAAAACTGTTGTCCGGAACCTGCTCTTGTATTGCTCGCGGTATGGTTACCCGCAAGAGGTGCAATCGGACCAAGGTTCTAATTTTACCTCTAATCTGTTCAAACAAACTATGATTCAGCATGGCATCAGCACTGTCGTCTCTTCTGCGTATCACCCGGAGAGTCAAGGGGTGTTGGAGAGGTGGCACGCCACGCTGAAAAGCATGCTTCGATGTTATTGCGCAGAGAACGGAAAGGATTGGGACCTTGGTCTGCCGTATGTTTTGTTCGCGGCAAGAGAAGTACCTGGAGAGAGTCTCGGTTTCAGTCCGAATGAGCTTGTTTTTTGGGCATCATGTGAGGGAGATTTGGGAGGGTACCGCTAAGCCATGTTCTATGTTGAGATACGTCCTCGAGAGCAGAGAGAGAATGCTTAGAAGTCTGGAGCTGGCCGGGCGTAATTTGGTGAGTTCGCAGGCCCGTATGAAGGACAGGTACGATACTAAGGCGAAACTCCGGGAGTTTCAGGTAGGTCAAGAGGTGT
Source organism: Paralithodes platypus (assembly GCA_032716605.1). Classification (NCBI taxonomy): domain Eukaryota; kingdom Metazoa; phylum Arthropoda; class Malacostraca; order Decapoda; family Lithodidae; genus Paralithodes; species Paralithodes platypus. The sequence goes on along the minus strand of CM064515.1, from coordinate 5,219,801 downwards.
TGGTCCTGTTGCCTTTGGCAGGTCATCCTCTGGCTGCCAAGTACGCTGGGCCTTATCGGGTGGTGTCAAAGATCTCCGATCTAGATTACCTCGTTGCCACTCCAGACCGGAAGAAGCGTAACCAACTATGCCACATTAATTTGTTGAAGGAGTATGTGAGGCGCCCACCTGAGTCACTAGCTGTCCCTGTGTTGACCTGCTGGCGGTCATGATGGAGACGGAGAGGGGGCAGCAATGATCAGGTGGCTGATAACTGGGATTGTCATGTCTCGGCTGATCAGTGGGCGGGGAATTCGAGCCAATGTGCGCATGATGCTCTGGCGCACCTGCCGGAGGAACAGCAGGTGGCAGTGCAGCGCCTGTTCGATTCATACCCCACTGTATTTGCCGAGCACCCAGGCCTCACTACTCAGCGGTGCATGACTTCGATGTAGGAAAGCACCCCCCCTTCAAGTCGATAAACCTTATCGGGTGCCACCCATTAAACTCCCAGCGCTCAGGGATGAGCTGGAGTATATGCTGGCGAGAGGCTTGATCGAGAAGGGGGCAGTACGGTGGACTTCTCCTGTCACTCTGCAGCCCAAACCTGATGGAAAAGTTCGGTTCTGCATTGACTTTATGCGGTTGAACGGGTTGACCCGCACCAATGCATATCCTCTTCCCCGGGTGGATGACAGTGTGGATAAGATCGGGAAAGCAAGGTACTTGACCAAGGTAGACCTCGTCAAAGGCTACTGGCAAGTACCACTGTCTGAGCGGGCTAAAGAGGTGTCCGGGTTTGTGTGTGGATGGCAGTACTTACCGTTGCAACGTGATGCCATATGGTCTGAAAAATGCACCGGCCACTTTCCAGAGCTTAATGAACGACATCGTAGCAGACATCCCAAACTGTACTGTCTACCTTGATGACGTGATCATTTATGACAACGATTTCCAAAGTCACTGTGAGCACATAGAAGCCTTATTTATGTCAACTTAGTAAAGCAGGCTTGGTGGTTAATCTGGGCAAGTGTGACTTTGGTGCAAGCCACGATGCAGTATCTGGGGTTTGTGGTTTGGTTAGGGCAGGTGAGCCCGCCCCAACAGAAGATACAGGCTATCGACTTGTTCCCCAGGCCGACCACCAAGCGGCAGATCATGAGATTTTTTGGGCATGATTGGGTATTACCGCCGCTTTATAAGAGGCTATTCTACTGTGTTAGTCCTTTGACAGATCTACTAGCCAAAGATAAAAATTTCCGCTGGGCACCTGAGTGTGAGCAGGCGTTTCGAGTAGTTAAACACCTTTTATGCACTCACCCTATCCTCAGGTCCCCGGACTTTGAACAACCATTTCAGTTGGCGACTGATGCCAAGTAGGGCTGGTGCCGTACTTTTGCAGACAGACTAGGAAGGTCTTGAGCATCCAGTCAGTTTCTTTTCAAAGAAATTTAATTCAGCACAAGAAAAACTATTCGGTTGTTGAAAAGGAACTGCTGGCAATCGTGTTAGCGCTCAGACACTTTGAGGTCTATGTTCCTGCCTATGGGCCAGTCGTGGTAGTGTATACCGACCACCACCCGCTTAAATTCCTCAATCAATTCCACAACCGGAATATGAGGCTGACCAGATGGTCGCTCATGTTGCAAGAGTACAACTTAGACATTCGCCATATTGCCGGTTGTGAGAATGTGATTGCGGACTGGTGGAGGATCCGGGGTAGGCTACCACAGTATGTTGGTATAGCCTCCTGTCTTGGCTCACGGTGTATTTTTGCGCTGGTGCTTGTTGGCTCGCGTGTGTAGCATCAGCGTAGGGTCGCAGGGCAGGAGTTGTTGGCTTTGATTAGAAGAAAATTAGGCTACATCTATAGTAGCCGCCAAAAAAACAAATTAAAATAAATATGAAAAATTAAATAAAAACTTTCTTTTTTTATAATTAACACCTTTACGAGCGTCCTATGCGGTTTATTTTATGTGTACCGCAGCCCGCGGGGGTGTTTTTAGCCAAAATAGGGCTGTTTACGTGATCATTTTCATGCCTAAATAAGACCCAGAACGTAAAACAAGTATCTATCCCTGAAAACATACAGAGCTTTTCGAATGACACCCATAAAACGATCCTTGTATGATGGATATTTTCCTTGCAATAACCGTGCCACGCGAGTGCAAAAAGCCGGTAATCGGTAGCTTTCGGTACATAATTGGGAGTATGTAGCGATGAGAGAGGGAGGAGGAGCTGAGATTTTTTGTCCGTAGGTTGTTTGGAGCGTCGTGGTCTGCAGTGCCAGATTTCATAGCCACCATCTGGTTGCCATAACTGTGCTGAAATGTGGGGCCGCACGTTACGTGCTAACTCCGACTAACCTATGTAAGTTCCTAGCGCTTTGGGGTTTACAATTATGAAAAAATGATTTTTGTCGTGTTGCCACAGACAGTCTAGAAATGGTCTTTGTTTGGTCTGTGACCGCGCCTTATATTTTATATTCGCTATAATATAAATGTTGCTTGTGTGGGAGGCGAGCGAGAGAGGGTGAGGGAGTACACCTGGCAGCGGGGTGAGCTATGACGCGGCTCGCTTGGGCGCTGACGGCGTTGGCGGCCGGGTGGTCAACTAGTCCCTTCCCATCGCGGCCTCGTGTTCTTTACCAGCTCACAGCTTGCCTGACACGCGTATCGCCTACATCCTTTGCAATTCTGGCCCCCATACTCGCCACTTTGCATACTATTTCTCTCTCTCGACTTCTCCTTTCTCATTCTCTAATCTTTATTAAACTTAACATCCCTTCTGGTGTCAGCATAGACGTTCACCGTCGACCAGTCGTATTGTACGCGAAGCTCTCAGATATTTCCATGTATTAGGTTAAGGAGGTATTATGCTTTATTGAGGTTTGGAGAGACGGACTTTTCCGTATGTGTCCTCTCTCGGGAAGGTTGTAGACCGGTATATGTCTCCCTGGCAAGGTGTTGAGTGATTCTGCTTGGTTATCTAAAGCTAGACTGGTTGTAAGGTTACTGTGTCGTTGTCTCCGATGTGTGCAGTGTTAGCTAAGCCCTGCACGACATCGACAGGTACTGTGGGAGCCTAAGTTGTCTTCGGTGGGTTTACTTTGTGAAGCACAGCGCTGTGGTGTGAGAGGGCCATAGCCTATCCCTCACAACATAGTGCTGCCTCTTTGTGTTGACTTCTGAGGGATCGCCAGGATAGAACTAGGTACTAGAGACCTAGATTTATCAAGAGAGCATCCCCGTCATATAACGTAATCTTCATTATACCACCTTCGGACGTTAGGCTACGAGCTGCATGCTCGCCCATTGTTGCCCTGCCTTGATACCCCAGCTAGACTTTATTAACTAAGCAGACACTGGTTAGAGATAAGCCCCATTATTATATGTATGCAGCATTATTATTCACTGCACTTTTGAGCCGAGGTTGTTGTTGAGTTGCACAACCCTAGTAGGCTGTTGCAGTCGGTCACGAAGCATTGCTTTAGTTGTCGAGCATTACTACCTTTGCGCAGTCTTTATTAATCGCTTGCCTATTATTACTATATGTCCTAGTATTTATTGTGACCCGTATTCTGCATTATAATTGTTCAAGATTCTTTAAGAACATCTTCCCAGCATCAGACTTATTTCAGAAGTTTCCAGTTGATGTTTCAGGACTAGCATTTCACTTTCTTTAATACAGGAGTGCCAGTTAATTGAGTATCTACCGTAACGTTAATTAATCACGTTAACTATCTTTTCTTTGTGTAACCTAATCGAGTAATCTTTTACTGTTTGAGAATAGGCTGTTTCATTGAGCGTCAGCCTAGTGTGTGTGCACCAGTTACCGAGTCATAGGATACCTCGTTGTCCAGGCACGACTCAGGGTGGTAATGGTGTTTTGTTTTCCAGTGTTTAAGGCAGGGGTTGGATCTAGTGTTACCGTTGTTGCATTTTGCCATTATCTAGTCCAATGTTGAAGAGCCCTGTGTCTTTGAGAACCTGGATCGTAACAAGGGTTTACCATTTTGTCTGTAGAGGTTCGACACACTCGCGGTGTCTCACTACCTTGTCCTTGGTGGTCTGCTGGGCTATTTAATGCTAGACTGGGATGAGGCTATTGTTGTTGTGATTTCCAATGTGTACCAGAGTTTGTTGAACTTGCACAATCGCAACGGATACGTGGGAAGCCTAGGTGGTCTTTCTGACTGTGTACCTTGTGAGTTTAGCATTGTGTTGCGAGTGAGGGCTTTTGCCTCTGCCACCCAACACTGTGCTAACTCGTTTTGCTTTGACTTTAAGAGGGTCGCCAGGAGAGAACCAGATACTAGTGATCTGGATCTCTCAGAGAGCACCCCGTCATTTAACGTAATTTGGCCGCACAGTCTTAAGGACCTCGCTAGGCTACGAGCCGCTTGCTCAGCAATTGTTTCCTAGCCTCCGACATCCCAGCTAGACTTTATTCGCCTACCAGATACCCGATTAGGATTATAAGCTCTTATGTTATTTATGAATGCCTTGGTTGTTGTTGAGTTGCACAACCCGAGCAGGCTTTTGCGTTGCCTGAGGAAGTACTTCTTTTGTTGTTGGAGATAATACTATTGCACATTTATTATTATTCCCGTGCCAGTTAACACTCTATGTCCATACACTTGTCATATCTTGTTCCTGCTTTATATAACAGTTCAAAATCCGATTCGATCATCTTAAGCAGCATCCGACTTTCTTCAGAAGATTCCTGTTCGATGCTTTAGGACTTTCATTCACTTTCTTTAATATAGGAGTGACAGTTTATTATTGTTTAGAGTAACTTTAATTATACCTTCTTCTTGTTTGCATTAAATCATTGCAGTGATTTAATTAAGATCCCTATCTTTTTCCTTGTATACTTTATTAACGTAATTGTATGTTGTTGTGATCAGGCTGTATCAGAGATCATCAGCCTGTAGTAGTAATTGTGCATTTATAC